>JAMBLF010001283.1:0-114424 GCA_030578115.1 Leucoptera coffeella
AAATAGCTCGTTAGCCAAATAGTCGGAACAGCGTCGATATATTCTTTTTATCAATCTACTATAATTAAAAAAATATTCCTCCATCCATTTTATTCCTTTCTCCAATATAATATATGTTTTCAGAGCGTGATAAACGTGATGAACAAGGAATGGCTGGGTGGTTGGAGCTGCTTGCTCGCGGGCAAGGTAGCTGATGCCCAGTTCAGGGAACGGGTCAAGCGACTGGTCGATGACACTATTGACGATTGGGGGTGAGTAGGAATAAAAGGAAAAATGAGGTGCAATTCCTTTGACGATTATAAAACTTTAAGAATAAATCATTCTGAAAAAGTACAGTGAAATTTCGAAAAATACTAGCTTAGGTAATATTTAGTTTGGAACCTATAGTTTGTAGTTTTAAGTGATTCGCGATTTATACTCATGATTAATAACTAATGGGACTTCACGCGTAAGTTTTTATATAATCCCGTGCCCGTGACCATGGCTACTGCAATGTAGCCGAAACGTCGGATTAAGAAAGGTAAACTAATTAAACTATATTATATAAAAACTTACGCGATAAGTCCCGTTAGTTATTAATCACCTATAGTTTTCGTGAACATAAGTACACGGTGGTGGTATCATCGTCACATACCATGTAGGACTATCTCGTGGGGGGCTACATCGTAAAATAATGGCGTGTAATGGCCAAATACCTTCGTACTGCGTTAGTAGTTTATTTTGATTAAGTATTTGTAGGGCAATGTTGTAGTTACCTAAAACCAATATTCTATATTAAACTGTATAACCTTAACAGTTTCATGTCTTGTAATCGAAGTATTTCTTTTTAAGATAAGTATTTGTGTTACAGATTTATAAAACTAACAAAGAAACAGCGCATTCTGATCTACAACCTGATGAGCAGTGCGCAGAATCTATCTTCCACTGAGTTGAAAGTCTGTCTGCGCAAAATATTGACTGAACATCTCAACTTGGACGATATAAGGTAACTAGAGTGATATTAGGTGGTAGTCACCCAATAATACGTTACAAAAAGTCGACATATTTAAATAAGGGTGACGTTATGTCGACTATATTTAAATGATGTTATGTGACGTTTCATTTTTGTGTGGTCATGGCTTCACGTTCCGGTTCTTATTGGGACTCCCCTTAAGTTTTATATAAAATACTATTTGTTGGATGTGAAGCTTTGATCATGTTCTAATAATATCATCATCATATATAGATCATGTAATAATAATGAAACAGTATTAAATTTAATGTACACATTGTCTGCAGAGTTTCTTGCCGTTTCTTCTCTGCAGAGATTTGTCTTTACGAAGCGCCATTACTTTTATTAATATAATTTGATTTACATACTTTAAGAATTAGTTGTCAATGACATATTTTTTATAAAAAATGTTTTTTTGACGTCAATAAGTGATTTTATGATCCTTATGTTGAATAAAAAGATTTTAATTTCATTTTATTTCGTTAATCCCCATTTGTGTGAATCTATAAGGAGTTGTATGGATGTCGATGAAGCAAAAGTCGCTTACCAGGATCGAGTGTATTGAGAATTTAAACAATGTAGAATTATACATTACAGAGTTATGCTTCGATGGTTTGGACATGTTATGCGAATGAACGATAGCAGATTGACAAAAGGAATATATATGAGTGAAGTGGAAAGGCGGTTACGTAGGGGCCGGCCTAATAAGACATATAACAGTCAGATAGAAGCTATATTGAAAAAAGGTGACGTTAGGTATACCTATAACCGCCGAGAGTGTACAAGAAGATGTATGAATGTCTATAAAGTGAAAGTGGTCTGTCAGGATCGGGACAAATGGGGATCCGTGATCTCTGCCTACCCCTCTACAGGAAAGCAATCGTGATGTGTATGTATATATTACTGAGTTATTCCTAATACTTCCAGATTGCAATATAATCACTTAGACATACCTTTTTCCTCTTTCAAGGCAAAACCTAGACTCGACCTGTGACTGCACCACAGAATTCACCCTTCCAACGGAGTTGTGCGTGAAATGCCTGTCCAGATGCTTCGAAGCAGTGCACAGGTTCAACGTGATGGACGCCCTGAGAGCCTTCTCTCATGTGGCGTTGAAATTGAAGGAGAGTGAGGAGAAACCCAGGAGACAGCCTGTCATATTGATCGTTGATGAGGTTTGTGTAATGTGTAGTTAATTTAATGATGTATAAAAGACAAACTCGTTGTGGGGTAGTCAAAGGTTGAGGTGTCCATCTCCGCAATTATAGTAATTCTACAAGGTAGTAATTCTATGGCCACCTCGACCACGTGTTGATTACAGAGTCAGTACTCAATGTAATGGTAGTAAGCCATGTCGCCATTTACAAACACTGTCTATTACCTGTTCGGTGAACAGGTAGGTTTCCTGATGATGTCTTCCTTCGCCGTAATATTCGATGCATTTCGTAAATGTCTTTTTATTACGAAAATATAAATAGAAATTCAGTCAATCTGCTAGTATTTCATTTAATATACTTTTTCAGTTCTATTAAATAAAGATGCTGATGTCAAAAGTGACCAAGGAAACATCAAATTCCAGTTTCTCTTCTCTCCTAAAGTACTGCAAAAGTATTGTTACGTTCGTATGTATAAGGCCTAGATTCGCTTACACATCCGAGTTGTTTACATAAAGTCGTAGAAGCATGAGGAACGTCTATTGTTTACGATAGGCTTCTAGTACCTTCGTTCATTCGAACATTCTCTACCGCGGGTGCGCGCCAAATGTTCTAGACGATGCTAGTAACAGTATGTTAAAGTAAAGATTTCTTGTTAAAGGTCCTAGATACATTCCCGTGGGAATCGCTGCCTGTACTGTCATCACAGCCTGTATCACGGATAGAAAACATACACTTTCTATACTATTTGTACAAGACTCACGAGAAAGGCATAGTTGATGGCCACTACTTGATAGATGCGACTAACGGGCGATATGTTATTAATCCAGGTATGTTTAAGTAGTGTAGGATGTGGAAATATATATTTAGTTGTCCCTGCTGTCTCATGTTTGTAAACGTTCCCTGTATTTGTAGTTATAAGCAAAACTGGAAAGGAGAGCTAGTGTCCTAAAACACAGAACTTATCTGTCTTAGTTTAGGCACCAGTTCTCTCACTAACAAGTGTTGTTATGAGAGAACAAATAAAGATATATTATTATGTGTACTTAATATGTTGTCAGAAAGGACTTGATGTGACTAATGTAATATGTTAAAGGCAATTGACTTTGTCAAAGTTAATTTCTTATAGAAAGGTCTATTTGCCGTATAGAATACTTTATTTTGAGAAAACTTTACTGTATGACGTTAAAATATAGTCAGGTCAGGGTTTGCTCAAATTTTGTTCTAAGCTATAGTCTGGATTTAGAAATGGACTGTAATAATCTGTCACTAACGTTCTATATGCCATTCATACATACATACATACACATCACGCCTGATTCACTGTAGAGGGGTAGGCAGAGTTCACGGATCCCCATTTGTTCCGATCCTGACAGACCACTTTCGCTTCATTGACACTCATACATCTTCTCATACACATACTCATGTTATCATGCCATTCACAACCTCCAATATTTATGCTAAGAAGTGAATTAAGAAATATTTTCAAGTTTCTTAAGTTCTAACCATTACGACAGGATTGAAAGTACGTAAATGTATATATTTGTATATATACTACGATGTCGCCATTTACATTTACACATTGACCACCTGTCACATTGAGTACTGACTATATGGTTAACACGTGGGTTTGAGGTGTCCATAGAATTACTACCTTCGCAATTGCGGAGATGGAAACCTGAACCTCTGACTACCCCGCAAGGGTTAATGGTCGTGAATGCGTTTGTTTTGTATGTTTTTGTATATACTACGATGGAGATTGAACCTTATACTTGATGTTTTTTTTATTCCAGAGAGTAACTTGGAGAGAATGGAGCAAAGGATGAAAGCCTTCGTGAGCTACTGGTGCCGAGAATGGCGGGTCTCGTGGGCCAGGCGCCCGATCCTAACACCTTCCTTTCCTATCTCACTGAAGCTGATATGTTCTTGTAAGTATACAACATTTGACGACCTCCGTGGCGCGATCGGTTAGACACCTGAACGCTAATTGAGAGGTCCGGGTTCGATTCCCGGTGGTGGCAGAGTTGAGAATAACGCTTTTCTACTGCTTTCCAGTCTGGTCGTTGATTATATATGCTATATATGTATTTATCTATATATTATATGTATACATACATACATACATACATACACATCACGCCTGATTCCCTGTAGAGGGGTAGGCAGAAATCACGGATCCCCATTTGTCTCGATCCTGACATACCACTTTCGCTTCATTGACATTCATATATCCTCTCATACACTCTCGGCGGTTATAGGTACTCCTAACGTCACCTTTTTTCAATATAGCGTCTATCTGACTGTTATATGTCTTATTAGGCCGGCCCCTACGTAACCGCCCTTCCACTTCACTCATATATATTCCTTTTGTCAATCTGCTATCATTCATCCGCATAACATGTCCAAACCATCGAAGCATGCTCTTTTCAATCTTAGTCACTACATCTTCTTTCAAACCGCAACCTTCCCTTATCACACTATTTTTAATTCTATCATTCAATGTTACTCCTAACATGCTTCTCAATGACCGCATTTCGACGGCATTGATTCTACTTTCATGCTTCTTTTGCCATACCCAACTTTCACTACCATAAGTCAATGTTGGAACCAGCACAGCCCTATGAATAGCCATACGTGCCGATTGAGAAATCAACTGGCTACCCATAACACTATACATAGCCCCATTAATCTTATTACCTGCACACACTCTACGTTCAATATCTCCCTCACATTTTCCGTTACTAGTAAAAAGTGTTCCCAGATATACAAAATCATTCACTTGTTCGACTCTTTCATTATCTATGTCAATCTTGCACTCTGTCTTGCTAAGTCCCTCCATGACCATTACTTTCGTTTTATTTACATTAATTTTCATTCCTTTCCTCTTAAGGGACTCATTCATGCAAGTGACCATCTCCTGCAACTCACACGCCGATGACGCAAGAAGAACCTGATCGTCAGCGTACAAGAGGCATTTAATGATCAACTCGCCCATACGCAATCCTCTGTCACTTTCTTTCAAATCAGTCAAGCAACTATCCATGAACAGATTGAACAGCCACGGCGAAGCTACACAGCCCTGCCTCACACCCTTTCGGATACTGAACCAGTCTGAGTAGGCCCCATTAACCCTAACACAAGCTCCGGAATCCATATATAAAGACTTTAGAGCCCGTATTAAGGTACTGCCCAAACCAAACGCAGATAGCGCCCTCCACAAATCGTTCCGGGATACACGATCATACGCCTTTTCCAAATCCATAAAAGCACAGAAAACCTTTTGGTTCTTCGCCAAAAACTTTTCAGCCACCTGGCGTAAGGAAAAAACCTGATCTGTACATCCCATTCCCTTCCGAAAACCTGCCTGTACATCCCATATTTTGGTTTCAGTCTCACGAACAACTCTTTCAATCAAAAATAATATATGTATACATTTCTTAAATATACGTTGACTAGTACCCTTAACACAAGTCTTAAATGTACTTACCAAGGGGCTAGTTCTATTGGTGTAATAATGTCCAAATATTATTATTATTATTACATATATATTTCATTTTTCGGAAAACAGGTGTTACTTGATTCAATTTCGTCTTAACACAAAATCTCGATGTATGCATTTGTTACATATAACAGTGTTTTGTTTTTGTTTCATCACTTTTCAATTTAATGTTATTAGTTTTTCAATATATTACTAGAATTCCCTACGTAAACTAACGTTATTCCTCAACATACATACATACACATCACACCCGCTTCCCTGTAAGAGAGTAGGCAGAGATCACGGCTCCCTATCTGTTCTGATCTTGGCAAACCACTTTCGCTTCATTGGCACTCGGTGGTTATATATACTTCTAACATTTTTTTTTAATAATGGCGTCTATCTGACTGTTATATGTCTTATTAGGCCGGCCCCTACGTAACCGCCCTTCCACTTCACTCATATATATTCCTTTATATTAATTTTCTCAATAATCATATGTCCAATCTCCCTTTCCCAGATACTGCGGCCACGGCGACGGTTTCTCGAGCTCTGGCGGCGGCGCAGGCGTAGAAGGTAGTGCGGTCCGCGCATGCGCAATGCTCTCCGGCTGTAGTTCCGTGCGGTTGAACGCGGTCGGACCGCGCGTGCCGCCGGCCGGCGCCCATCATCATTATCATATTGCTGCTGCGTGAGTTTTAGTGTTACATGTTGTAGTATTTGTGTTTTTGTGGGTAAGTAGTGCTTCTGATTATATGATAGTGGGTTCTGATTTACCAATGATGCTTCATTGAGAATGTTTAACACGTTTATCCTAACAAAATCATCGTACTTACACTACATGATGTCATGCATATACTCACGCCTTTACTTATATAATAAGTTAGGTAGAGGCTATCGATCGACACCTTGAACGATCCTGACAAATTTATTGTTAGTGTACATTCCAGATTAATAACTAGCGGGACTTATCGCGTATGTTTTTATATAATAAAGTTACCTTTATTAACCCAAAGAAATATGCATCGTCAGTCTGCCCGTGACCATGGCTGCTGCAACGTAGCCGAAACGTCGGGTTAATAATAAAGGTAACTTTATTATATAAAAACATACGCGATAAGTCCCGCTAGTTATTAATCATGAGTATAAATCGCGAATCTCTGAAGAGTACATTCCAGAATTCTTAATATGCATTTATAAATGTTCCTAAGCCTTTTAACCCTCCATATTTGCTTTTGTTCCAGCCCCCTAGTACTGGGCATGCTGTGGGAGGTGACTGACTTAGAAGTAGACAAGGTTGTGGCGTCGCTACTGGCACAAGCAGTGCCCTCCGCCGCACCCCTGCCCTGGCATGCCGTGGGCAAGGGTCAATGGAGTCAGGGGCAACTGGGTAAATACTCACTCACTTGTGTGTGACTTTAGAAGTACTTATAACCGCCGAGTGTGTATGAGGTGTATGAGTGTCAATGTATGTTTGTCAGGATCGCGACAGATGGGATCCGTGATCTCCCTACCTCTCTACAGGTAATCAGCCGTGATGTGTATGTATGTATGTACATAATCACTACATAGTATTAAACAACACTTTCTCTGTCCCTATGTCCCTTTGTATGCTTAAAACTTTGAAACTACGCAACGGATTTTGATGCGGTTTTTTAATAGATAGAGTGATTTAAGAGGAAGGTTTATATGTATAATAAATTCCATTAAATAGTGGACTAGGCTGTATATTTTATTCCCGTGTGAAGCCGGAGCGGGTCGCTAGTAATTTTATAATTTCGAAGTAGCTCAAATTCTACGTAGCTCAGTTGTTTGGGGCTTAACTCTGTATCAGTGGGTACAGGGTTTAAATCCCGCTTGAGCATGTACCATTGGAAATGAAGTTTAATAAATTTCTATATACATTACGTAATAAAAATACGTTGACGAAATGCGTCGAATACTACGGTGAGGGAAAACATCGTGAGGAAACTTACCTGTTCCCCGAACAGGTAATAGTTAGTGGCTGTATACGGCGATTCGGTTTACTATTTATCACGTTGGTTGATGTCTATCTGGTAAAACGCGGGCTTTGAGTGGCACATACCTAATATGTCTTTAAAATTTGAGATGTGCTCTCTGACTACCCCGCAACAAGAAAAAAGGGAATATATATACGCAAGTCGTAAAGTATACTATATTAATATACGTATTATGTTGTTTCAGAAACTGACGTAGAACCAAAAAGTCGAACCGAACCTGAACGTTCAATTTTGAACTCTATGTACAAAGCAAGAAGGGCTACAGCTTACACCATGATTGCAAGCAGTCTAGTGGCTAGAGGCATACCCGTTAGAGTTAAAGAGTCGTGAATATATTAAGTATAAGTGCTGTGCAATTACTAAAGTAATGATGAAGATTTTTCTATTCCTGTAATGAATGTATGTATGTATGTAAATAAACAGATTTATAAACTTCATGTTAGATTTTTATTTTCCTTAATTTTTTTATTTTCTTGTGCTAGTCGAGTCAAGAAAACTTGTTATTGAAGTAATGTAATGTAATGTAGGTAATTTAGAGTGGTTAAAATAATGGTCTTTTAAAATAATTAAACGATACTGTTATTAGAATTGGGAACTGTAATCCTCTTACCCTTCTGTAGGGAAACAGGCGTGACGTATATGTGTTTAATAATTAAACATTGACTGCTGTTATCTAATTGCGTGACCCATTATCCTAATTTAAACAGATTTTAGCTTCCAAGTCACAAAAACTTCCCAAAAATGTCTCTGACAACTGATCCTTTATCAGTTATTACGTAGCTATCATATTATATTTACCCATAGGAATTGAGTATCAAGCACCAACCTTAATATAAAGAGGACCCGGCGAAAGAAGAACTATGTTTTGAATCACAAAATGCCGTGTTTTAATTGGTTGTCATATCTTCCCTCCGTCCCGCGTACCTCGTTTCACCCCGCGTAATGCCACGCTAGTTTCCATACAAATATTGCGTAAGGCCCACTCTTATTAATTACTCCATGGTATCAAGTAACAGTAAGTTGGTACAAGTTATCGGGTAACAAAGCTTCTTGGTATTACCCGATAATGTGTACCAATTTTTCAACAACTCATGAACGCAACATATAGATATTATATTATATTAAGTATCTCAATGTTCACGTCGTCTATGGTTCGGCAACAAAGTCAGCAGCTCAGTGAAAGTTGAAAATACAAATAATTATTTTCGGCTGATTATTTAGTCAATTGTGATGTCGAACTGAAAAGAAAAAAAAATGTTTGCTTTGGGATTATATTTGGATCCACAACTGGAACGAACTGAAGAACAAGATAAAGTAGAATTGCAGCTTCGACTTCGCTTTTCTTTGGTTGAAGCGGCTGGCGGCGTTGATGTAACCATGGCGACTGAATAACAAGTGCAAACGCTATGGCATCAGTGTTTGTGCTTGAGCCGATATAACCATAGTTGTGAATGGCTTAATAAAAAAAAGTATCTCAAGGGACACTCTTAAGGCCATGCTCCGGCTGCCCTGAAGGGACCCTGGGTGACTTCTTGGGGCCTCGCTTGCGTCTGGTGGACGGCGGGGTCCTGTCTTTGAGTTCTTGCTGACGCATTAGTACCTGAAATGATGGTCATGGGTTTATGAAGGGAAATTATATGGTGAGGGAAATGTGAGGAAATATTGTTTCTTGAAGTGTACGTAATAGTAGACGTAATTGAACATGCCCTTATGGTAGTCAAGTGTACGTCGTTCTCTGATTTGTCTCGGAAAAAAATAGTTTTGGAGAGGCCTATCACAAACTTAGTAGTAGTTCATAATGATAATTCGATTTTTGACTATCCCGAAAGATTTAGCAGTTGTGAAACAACTTATCCTAAGCATGTTCCGATGGTTATATACATAGGTATATATTTATTTTCTGTATTTCTTTGACCTATATTTACGAACATCATTTCATCCCCGATAAATGTAACCAACTAACCTAAAAATATTTCTACACTGACTCAGTAACTCAAGCATTGATCCAGCTCTTACAACATGCAAGAACTTAAGCAAGAACACTTACTTCTAGTCCATACAAACTGGTCGATTCCTTTATAGCTCTACTTACATCATCAATCTTAATCTGCTCCACCATATCGCTAGCGATTTTCTCAAACACCTTGATGTAGAGTCGGACGTTGTGCACGTTGATCGTCAAAGAATTGCCGAAAAGCATCATTATGGGCATGGAGTCACAGCCAGCAGCTCTGAAAGGTGAAGCATACAAGATAAAGAAGCTGGTTATATTATAGGGTTATATGCCATAACCGCATATGATGTATGTATGTATATTGAACGGTTTTATGAATGCTTAAAATGTGAGATAAATATAGGCCTGAAGTAAATATATTAATTCCCATGTTGGAAAGAGGCGTCAGTCACCTTTCAATCCATTACTTCCAGTAGTTATTTGTAGGTAAATTGTTTTGACATCCTCCGTGGCGCGATTGGGTTACCCACTTGAATGCTAATCGTGAGGTCCCGGGTTAAATTCCCGGTGGAGGCAGAGTTAAGAACTACGCTTTTCTTCTGCTTTCCAGTCTGGTTGTTGACTATGTATGCTATATTTGTATTTATCCTTAAGTAATAAGTATATATTTCTTAAATATACGGTGACTGTGACCAAGAGGCTAGTTCAATTGGTGTAATAAAGTCGTAAATATATTAATATAAATAGGTATATTATATAACGCGGATAAATAAAATGATGACGAGGTTACGTAAAACTACCTACCAGAAAACAAGCGTGATATTTTAACTTACTTCGCTAACGTATAAATTTCATCTAGCAATTTATTCAGAATGTCATTGTTTCTTTCGTATTCCGCTTGAAGTTCTTCGTTTATTTTCTTCTTCTCTTCGAGTGTAGGCTGCAGCACTTCTATATTCTCTTTCTCCTTTTCCTTTTGGGCTTCATGCTTAGCTCTTTCTTCCTCTACGGAACGAAGAATTAAAGATTAAACAAGTAATTTATTATGCACACATTATTGTTTGATACAAAGAAAACGCTGAGCGTGTGTGAGTGGGGCATGATGTGTATGTTTCAATGTAAATAAATACACTTCCATTCACAATAGCAAAAGGTTAAAAAAATGTATGTAGATGTTTGCTCTTACTTAAAATGAATACATGAAAAACCCCTCTAGAAGTATATCCGGGATATCTCTCTATAGGTTAACTGGTATGACATAGATACACAGATACTAATAAAAAAATCTTCGTTTTTATATCATTTTCGAGATTGCAAAGCAGGAAGATATCAATAATATTTCACTAGGTTATGTCATATTATTATCAGAATTGACTTAGAGACTTAACCCACACTTAATGACTACAAGTTCACGAAAAACCCTAGTCAAAATATATCTGTCTCCCTCCAATGCAATGCAAATTTTTGTTACACCAAGAAAAAAATTTAAATCAATGGCTATTACCAATGTTATTCTTGATCTTCTGAACGTTATCGTGGCAAGTGCTTGAGCTCAGCGTTGACCTCGTTGATGTAGTTGAACAGCGCGTAGTTCTCTTCTTCCTTTCTTTCAAACTCCTGACAGATTCTCTCAACGTCTGACTGCCCAGTGAACTCCTGTAAAGGTCAAGGATATACATAGTTAATATTGCGAATATAGTTAATAAGAATATAGTTAATTCTACTAAACAAACTAGTCCTTTGTAAAATAAATTTAAGATTTGTATTCAGGAAACCGGTAAAGTATATTCAAGACATCTATAAACTTATGTAACTTACAACACTACTATTAATAATCGACTAGCAAGGAAAACAGAAGTATTATAAAATATGTTGTGTCCATCTATATAAACGAACCCGGAATATCATGACTACCTTTTATTCGACGCTTCGGGCATCAGGTGACAAAAGCTTCCTTAGGAACTGTTTGTGCAATTTATCCTCTCCATTAATAATTGTTTATTACCCTGCAAAGTCTCCAGGATGCCCATATGTTGGTTGTAGACCCTCATCTCCTCGTCTTCCTTCTGGCGCCGCTTGGCCTCCTCCCTGGAGTCCGCACCAGTAACTCTGACCGTGCCCTTGATTCTGAGGAACTCGTCCTGCTTCATGCTGAATTCCAACTGACGCTGGAGGTCGCGGACTTCCTAAAGAGTTTTGGAGGGTTCGTATAATTTTAATGTACATGTGTTTACAAAAACAAAAAAGACAAACGCGTTCACGACCATTAATCCTTGCGGGGTAGTCAGAGGTTCAGGTTTCCATCTCCGCAATTGCGAAGGTAGTAATTCTATGGATACCTCGAACCCACGTGTTGACCAGATAGTTTGTGCTCAACGTGGCAGGTGGTAAGTCATGTCGCCCTTTACAAGAACTAACTTTTACCTGTTCGGCGAACAGGTAGGTTTCCTCACGATGTTTTCCCTCGTCGTATAATTGGATGCATTTCGTAAATGTGTTCTTATTACGAAAATGTACATAGAAATTCATTTAACTTCATTTCCATTGGTACATGCTCAAGCGGGATTTGAACCCTGTACCTACTGATACAGAGCCAAGCCTCAGACAACTGAGCTACGATGAAATGTGTTTAATGCAGTCTTGTAGTGGGTGTGAGAGCAATTCAATGAAATTAGAAGTTCTTCTTCTTAGTCCCATGCTAGTCTGGGAAGCAAAATAATACAATCTAGCTGCCGTTCTTCCCAGGATGACTAGGGGTCAATGGCACTGTTAGGCTAGCAACTGGTTGGTTGTTGTTCCATCACAACCCGAATATTCATGCTAAAAAGTGAACTTGGACATATTATCATCTCCAAGGTTGCCCATTCCGAAAGGGTTAGAGGACGTGAATGTGTTTTTCCTAGTAGCTGTAAGAGATGTTAAATACATATGTATACTAGGTTGTAAGGAATCTAACGAGTGATAGAGTAGCCAAAATTTTGAATACATATGCAGTTAAATTGTCTCTTCTCCACGTAATTAAAGTATAAGTATCTAACGACTACAAAATATATAATATACGAATAAAATACGATGGTTCTTCGGTTCAAAGTAACAAATAAGATGGTTAGATATGCCAATAATTTACTCCGTAACTACTGAGATGGTAACGCTGTTGCCATAAATAACTATTCAACCACGAATGTAGATTTGTGAACCTCCAACCGCAAGAAATCATAAAGTTATTGGCTACTTACCAAGCAATGCTTTCGATACTCCATGGCAGTTTTCTCCTTAAGAGCTTCCAGTTTGGAACACCACTCCTCTCGCTGGTCATAGGTAGCGATGGCTTGTTCAACCAACTCCAGAATCTGGCCTTTACCTTCCACCAGCTTCTTCAGTTGACACCGCCAGATGCCGTTGAAGGATTGCCTTGAAATAAAATATGGATAGTTAATGTCTCTCATAATTAATGTTTGGGTTATAATGGAGTGGTCTCAATCTGTTAGACTTAATAGTAATGGTTTCTTAATTAGTATTACCACGGATTACTGTTTGGATCATGATGTATACATGTATACATGTGTGAAATACAACGTGACATTTTCCCCTTGACGTTACCCATTCAATCATAGGAACAGCAGTTAGTCAACCCCACGTACCCAAAAAAAAGAGGACCCGGCGTAAAGAGCGGTTCCCGTTACGCGGTGCGAATTCCAAATAGCGTGTTTTAATTGGTGCGGAGTCTAAAAATGTGTAGTAGAAAGAAGATACCTAATTTGATTGGCTGATGCCGCGTTTTGATTGGTTGTAATTTCCCCCCTGCATCACGCGTACCTCGTTTCACCCCGCGTTGCTACGCTAGTTTCCATACAAATATTGCGTAAGGCCCACTCCTCTTATTAATTACTCCATGGTCAACCCTTACCGTTCTCGAAGCAGCCGGTCTATATCTTCCCTCATGGCATGGTTTTCGCTGGTGATGGAGTTGAACTTCTTCATGGCTGTATCCAGACGGTTATCCAGCTGCTCTATTAAGGTTATGTTGGAAGAACTTTTATCCTGGAATAGGATAAGATTCAATAATGTAAACTGAATGCTATTGATTAATTGAACGGTTTGAAAGAAAATGTAGTGACTAAGATTGAAAAGAGCATGCTTCGATGATTTGGACATGTTATGCTGATGAATGATAGCAGATTGACAAAAGGAATATATATGAGTGAAGTGGAAGGGCGGTTACGTAAGACATAACAGTCAGATAGACGCTACATTGAAAAGGTGACGTTAGGTGTTCCTATAACCGCCGAGAGTATATGAGAAAATGTATGAATGTCAATGAAGCGAAAGTGGTCTGTCAGGATCGGGAAAAATGGGGATCCGTGATCTCTGCCTACCCCTCTACAGGGAATCAGGCGTGATTGTGTATGTATGTATGAATGCTATTGTGAACAGAGTTGTGCATAAGCGGTACTATTGACCTTCTGATAGGGATATTTATAGGTAACTGTAACTAACATGAAAGCAATATGATCTCTGATTACGCCTCGAAATAGCACACTACTATAATTCACAAGACTGACTTTTCAGTCAGTCAGGACGATCCAGGTGGCGATCGATAGTCTCTGCCTATCCCATTTGGACGTAGAGCCGTGAATATGTATGTATGTATTATATGGAAGCTTTTGGTTTTGTCAAACTTACAGTTATTTTGAAATAATTAAATAACATACCTCCACAGATTTCCCTCCTTTCACGTCGAGACCTCTGATTTCTTTTTGCACCTGTCGTATAAGGAAGTCTAGCTCCTTCACGTTCAGTTTATGTTTGTTCACCTCTGTAGAATATTGCTCGTACTGTTTTATCAGGCGTACTAGTTCGTCTCTCACTTTACAACTTTCCATGACGTTGGATGCGCTTTTTCTTAGCTGCAAGTGATAGATTGATTGTATAACTGGTCTAAAAATTTTAATCAATGTAGCAGCAAAATTCTCGATAGGTTACTTGAGATTACTGTTTTTTACGATTTGATGGGTGAATATCTAGCTATTATTACCAATATCCCTAAATGGCATCAATCTTTGTTTGATTAAATACCAAAATATGTATTATATTCCCTTTTTATGTGCTCACTTCTGCTTGTTATTTAGAGGCTTTAAGATCCTAGTGAATTCGAAATTATTTCACAAAATTTATAGTTAATTAATCTACTTTATCTCTAAGTTATGTACCAAAGCTAAAAAGCTCTAAAGCCCAAGGTTCTGCCCATCCCTAGGACATTTCTATCCATCCCCACCAACCTTGAGCTCCATGACGACCTTCTCCAGATCCTTGCTGAGGATGCTGATGAGGTTCTTCTGCATCCTGAGGGTTGGCTGCGCGCTGCTCAGCACCGACGCGCGGTCGATCTCCATTATACGAAACTGGAAATAAATATATACATTTATGTCCTGCGTCCCCAACGGGATAGGCAGAGACTATCGATCGCCACCTGGAATAGATTGTGACAAATCTCTATTGATTTACTCACATCCATTAATCTTCTCATACATGCTCTTCTGTTCTACACGCATGTTTTAATTTGATCAAAAATGAGTAGTATTTATTTTACACTAACAATATTCAATTGGACACCAAAATCATACAGTCCCAAACCAATCCTAACCTTTGTTGTACGTTTAATTATATTTTTTATGTTATTTTTAATTTCTCCCAAATAAATTAGCGTTACCTTACGCATATTTAAAAAAACAACTTTCTATAGACAGATAAATACATATACAGCATATATATACAACTGGATAGCAGAAGAAAAGCGTAGTTCTAAACTCTGCCTCCACCGGGAATAACGTCACAGACTAGCTCATGATTAATACCTACCTGTCTCTGTAGCTTAGCCAGTTCATCTTCAGCAATCTTCTCCATCTCCTGGTCTTCGGCTGAAGGTTCTGGAGCCGCCATTTTGATCCTGAAATGGATGTTTAAGGTTCAGGACTTTTATTCCAAGCAGTGTAGGTAGAGTATATGTCGATGGATTATTGCACACTTGGGGTATGTAATTTAGTCAGTAGTAGTTAGTTTTGCTGTGAAATTGGCTTTAGTACAAAAAATCATTTGTGTATAAATCTTTTATATTTAGTTCACTTTGCACATTTACCTTTGAGTATGTCTTTATTGATATGCTGTACATTTACCTCATTTGTGTACCATAATATTTAGGTTATAACAAATGATTGTTTGTACTAAGGCCAATTGTGAAAACTTACATAATATCACAAGTGTGCACTAAACCATCGATGTATAGTTATACGAATTTTCGGAGATTATGTAAGGATAAGTCCAATCCATTATACGAGTAGATAAACGTAGTGTAGGACGCCCCCCTGCTAGATGGACTGATGACCTGAAAAAGGTCGCTGGTAGTGGTTGGCTGAGGGCCACGAGTGATCGTGTTTTGTGGCGTAACCTTGGGGAGGCCTACGTCCAGCAGTGGACTGACATAGGCTGATTGATTGATTAATTATAGATATTAATTAATCAGTACCTAATGTCACCGTTGCTTTTTAAGCTAACTACTACGTCTGCCAAAAAATACAAACTTCTTAAACATACTTACTGCAGTAATTATCTCTTAATAACACTTATTTCTTTGTATATAATTCTTATAACACAAATTTAAGTTCGATCAATACTAAATAAAATAGTTTGTTACCATGGTTACCAAATCAACAATGGCACGTACCATAATACATTGCGACTATTATCCTTTTTGGTGTAAATAGAAGCTTGCGATGTAAGTGTATTAGTATATAGAAATAAGCAGATAGCTAGTCCACATCGTAATAGGCAAAAGTCAAGTCACTGTCCAGGCGCTGACTATTAGCTATGCCTATTGAATAAAGAATATGATCATGGACTATATGACGACCTCCGTCCGTGCCGCGATTGGTTAACCACCTGAATGCTAATCGTGAGCTCCCAGGTTCGATTCCCGGTGCACGTAGATTTAAGAACAACACTATCCTTCTGCTTTCCAGTCTAATTGTTGATTATACATATAATAGGTATTTATCTATATATAAAATAAGTATATATTTCTATAATATAAATTGGCTAGTACCCTTAACACAAGTCTTAAATAAACTTACCAAGAGGCTAGTTCAATTGGTGTATTAGAGTCATAAATATTATTATAAATCTAGTATGAGTAACCTCTAAAACCATCAATTACTCGATTTCTATAAAAACTCAACATATCTCTATGTCTTCGTATTTCTGTTCACACCAAAAGGGATAAAAGGACGTAAGTTTAAATAAATATCACAAAGCAATCATTTCATGGCCACACTCTATTATATACTTTAATTAGTTGAACTTAATAGAATTGTTTCATAATTCTATAACGACTGCCAGTCCCTTACCGGTTGAAGGTCGTGAGAATATTTTAAATAAAGGCTTATGTACACTCTCTTAAAAAATATTGTATTAGGACATGTACCTTAAACTTTTTATTTATTTTGACATTGTTAAAAAATGACATATTCATTCCTGACAATAAAAATTACATTAATCATCTTGTAATAAAATTAACATACATAAACATCACACCTGATTCCCTGTAGAGGTAGGCAGAGATCACGGATCCCCATTTGTCCCGATCCTGACAGACCACTTTCGCTTCATTGACACTCATACATCTTCTCATAAACACTCGGCGGTTATAGGTACTCCTAACGTCACCTTTAAACTAATCATAATTATCTAAGTCTTATGTCCTGTGCTAGTCTGGGATGTAAAAAGCTAACTAGCTGCCGTTCTTCCCGGCATGTCGCAGAAGGCGACTAAGGGACTAGGGGTAAATGGGATCCATTGGGCGATGGACTAGCATCCTGTCACCAATGTTCCATTATGACATCGTATTCCAATATTCAAGCTACAAAGAGACCTAAGAGATATTATATCTCCGTGAGTACATAAATATAATCACACCTCTACGTCCCTAAGGATAGGCAGAGACTATCGAACACTACCTGGAACGATCCTGACAAATCTCTTGCTTCACTCACGACCATTAACCGTCTCATACATACACATAATAGAGTATAGTATTGCATTATTATGTGGTAGTGTAATAAATTTGTATTGATCAGAACCCGTATATTTATGAGTGTGACTTATGCGATTATCTTGAATGAAGATAAAATTGAAGATATAAAGTAAAACAACGTATATAAATGAAATAGCTACATTCATTACTTTTGATATACAATAAATAAATGAATTAAAATTAGAAAATATAAAACATAATAAATATGTATATACATTATAATAGTTTCTTCAAGTTTAACATAGAGATTTTACATAATATATACCCATGTTCATCATATAATATACCTATATAGCCCTTTAGTTGCCTCTTACATTTTTTTCCAAATAAACCTATTAGTTACTATTTATACTAGTAGTAAGATGAAGAATTACACATACCTATATCCTTACTTAAAACAATGCACCTAAACAATAGTTCTAACTGCGTGTTAGATTTATCTAGCATTTAATTTCATTGTTAACTTCAAACCCAACTTCCGAGTAAGTACCGAGTAAATTAACAATAGTGTTAAAAAGAGTATTTCCTAATTCTGTGCAATCTCTTTGCTGATACCTTGACAGTAATATATATAGCTTTCTCTTTCATACGCGTAGCATTTTTGTATCGGCGTTTCGTTTTAGCACGTGGACTTGTGAGTAAGCGATTTCAGATAGGATTGACGTATTTGCCTCTCAGAGGCTCTATGTAAAGATTGGTTTTAGTTTCGTATTTATTATTGTGACACGTACTATTCGTAATATTAGAAGTCTATTATAATTTCTGGTAGATTTATTGCGAAATAAGTTATTATTTATATTTTAATTATTTTTTTCTTTGTATATACTATAGAGATGTTATTAAATGTTACGTCTATGATGATTACTGGGGTCTAATGATCATTAAAGTTAATTTGTTGAACATATTTTATTGTAATAAAATAATTTGTTGTATTAATAGGTAATTTTATTATATACATATTATTAATATAATTAGTATATTCAATTATAATAAGTCAATAGAATATTTATGCGCAGCAACGTCACTAATTATGTTTATAAACCAAATGATTATTTGATATTTTAAAGCTCTAGGATTAACACATTAATAAAAACAATTTATTGAAGTAACAAATCAGAAAATATTGTTTAAAATTTTTATGTTCGCTTTGAAGTAATGTTTCATAATGATTTATTGTTATATAAGATACTTTTTATTGTATTGGTTATTATTTACCTCTTTTTAGGTTAATACAAAAACTTGAATTATGATTCAAATAATAAGATCACAAATTCTCCATCACTACATTCATAGTAACTCTACAAGTTCCAACCTCAACTCTACCTTACAGTTCCATCTGTGAATCGCTTACTCTATGCCATTACCGTCGCTACCTGCACAGGCTGTGGTGGGATAGTCACGCCACGGTTTGTTGTGCTCGGTCGGTCGTCGCGGCAACAACGTCGCAGCAAACGTAGAATAGAATATCAGCAACATAACAAGTGTTAGTGCAAATAAAGTGTTGAGTAAATACCTCTAGTGATGTGGCAGTGATACTCTCAACCATGGCTTTGAAAACGGATTTCGAATTCCGGAAGAACATAGTGAAAAACGTAAAGTTACCAAACTCTTCCAAACTGCAGCAAGCGTTCGAGAGATTCTTCAAGCGAACCCAGTACACCAAAATCGAGAGTTAACTCTAATAAATGGCAGCTGAATACATTGACGACAATAGAAGTAGTTACATTATCAGCAAGAAGAACGCAGAGAACATCAAACCACCAGAATTTATAGAGGACGGAGCAGAATTCGTGGGTAACGGCGACATCAAGCCACAAAGGGTAGTCAAACGGCGCAGTAGAAGTCGAAGTGGAACTAGGATCAACCCTAAAAACCTGAGTTTGGCTGACGAGTACTTTTACCAAGATCTGGAAGAGTACGTCAAAGAAATGGCAGCTGCAACCACAGAACCAGACGTCTGGGCACAATTGCAGCAGAAGGAAGCCGACCTGCTGCTTGCAGCTGAGCTGGGAAAGGCTCTTCTGGATAAAAATGAAGAGCTGAAGAAGGAACAGGAGCGTCTCAGTGAGGAGTACTCCAAAAAAGTCGAGGTGAGTCATAGGATTTCTGGGTCGTGTTTTTTGCGTTTGCTTGAAAGTTGTGACGTCAACAAAAACAATATCAGTTATTTATCAGCTTGCGTGTCTATTGTTTGCGCAGGTGACTCGTTGATTATTGATACTGTAATTTTATTTGTCTTGATTGCTGTTTGTAGTTTTAGATCTATAATTATTGGTTCACGTCTTTAATAGGTACTCTATACGCGAAAAGCTCTCTAACTAAATAAATTTCCATACATAACATACTTTGTGTCATAACATAATCCTCGGGGTTAAATATATCTCACATTTTTTTAGGTTAAGATTATTACATTTAGATGAGTCTCACTTCTGACTATCCCAATAGTTTCAATGGACTTGATAAATTTGTACTTTAGTGAACATTTGAAATTTATCCTTAAACCTTTAATGGGAAATATTGAGTAATATTTTGTATTGTTGGACAAAATATGCCACCTTACAAAACACTAATACGTGTGAATACCAAAAGAGTTTTTTACATTTGTTCTACACAATAGGATAAATGTTCCCTTTACTTCTGTCCATCCTTTCAATAAATATGAATGAAAGTATGTTTGTATAAAGCATCATAACATCCTTCATCTTCAAAGTTTGTTTCTCATTTGACGTGAACAGGAAACAAAAAGTATTTTTAAAACTGATCTTTAAGGAAATATTAATAAGCATTTTAATGACCTCGTAAAATCATTTTGTTAAGTACTCTTATGTTCGTATTGTAGACATTTAGAATATCAATCTAAGAAGTACTTAACCTTGTTCTAAAAATACATACATAGTCATACGAATGCATCACGACTGAGTTCCCTTTTGTGGTGGTCAGCGGTTTATTCCTTGACATTAGTTAAGCTTTGTAATGGTTTTTGGTCTTCCGAATTCCACGTTTCTTCGAACAATCAGGACCTAAGATGATAGATAGATCGATGATATACCATATAACAAGCATTGACTATTCTTAGAAATAGACAGGTTATATTAAGATATTATTCCTTGTAGTAGAATTATAATGTATAAGTACTAGATTATAAATCTTATGTTAGCTGGGACTCCTGAAAATTGTAATTAACAGCCAAGATTATTAAGCATGATGGAAAGTTATGTCCTTAATAAACGATGGGTTAGCAATCAAGTTTCTAAAACTCCTTAACTCTTCATTCTAGGGCGAAATCCATAACCGGTTTATACGCCCAAGGTTCTGTCCATGCCTGCGGGTATTTTGTACTCTATATACCTATTCTAGCGGTTACAATCTTGATAATGTCAGTCACGTTAAAGAATTGGCAAAAGTGGGTTATCTGTACATCTTTGTTACTCTTTGATGGTTAGATTGTGAAGACACGACTTTAGATCTCTTCCCCATTAGGGTGAATAAGACATGTAACAGTCAGTTAGACACTATATTGAAAAAAGGTGACGTTAGGAGTACATATAACCGCCGAGACTGTATGAGTAGATGTATGAGTGTCAATGAAGCGAAAGTGTTCTGTCAGGATCGGGACAAATGGGGATCCGTGATCTCTGCCTACCCCTCTACAGGGAATCAGGCTTCGATGTGTATGTATGTATTTATGTAACATACACACACAGTCCAACATTATGTCTGCCCCAAAGGGAATAAAGGACGTAAATTTATGTATGTATGATATTACTCAGTGTTAAGAAATACCCAGAAAACATTGGTATTTAGGTGACTGTTATCGCATTGATAAGATGATAAGAGCTTCATTGAGATAACTGATAAGAACTCTTCGCTTGATCAAATGTTATTGTCTTGTTAAGTCTAACTCACATAATCGAGTATCATGGGATTAGGATAGAACGGAACTTCTACATACATACACATCACATCTGATTTCCTGTAGATAGGTAGGAAGAGATTACGGATCCCTATTTTTCTCGATCCTGACTAACCATGCTCGCCTCATTGACACTCATACATACTCTGCCGTTAAAGGTACTTCTAACATCATCCTTTTAAATCCTTAAATACATACATAAACATTATTGGATTTTTATCCTTCAAAACATGTAAATAATCAAATTTAGCAAATTTATCAGGGTGGAATAAGCTTTATTAATTTGTTTTAATAATATTACGTTCTGACCGTATATTTCATACGCAAATCTTCTTGGCTATACATAAAATAAATATTATTACAACAACCCTAAACAATTCATATAATTGAGAGGTTTACATACATACATACACATCACGCCTGATTCCCTGTAGAGGAGTAGCCAGAGATCACGGATCCCCATTTGTCCCGATCCTGCCAGACCACTTTCGCTTCATTGACACTCATACATCTTCTCATACACTCTCGGCGTTTATAGGTACTCCTAATTTCACCTTTTTCAATATAGCGTCTATCTGACTGTTATATGTTTTATTATTTATGAGAGGTTTAATTTCGTGAATAACCTTATAAACCTACGACATGCTTGAAAGAGAAACAACTACTTAGAATTACATCCACGTCCCAGACTAACACCATAAGGCTTAGGCTTGACTCAGTAAGAAGCCCAGAGGGTTTAACTGATGCTTTAAGGCTACTGATGTCTGCCTGACCCCAATCGTGCTCTAACCGGTCGTTGTTTCTGGCTCCGAATAATGCACCTCCACCTACATACTAAGTGGAAGAGTGATTCTACTATGTAAGGAATTGTTATATGGTTATGTAGATTTAATAATTAAAAGTAGTAATTAAATAAGGAATTGCTAGTCTAAACCGTAATTAGGATGTAGACTGGTAAGAAATAAACGTTTAATTTAGGAGTAAAATGAAAGAAACAGAAAGAAAAAAATATTTGGGACGCGAAGACAACATTATAAAACAAAAAACAGCATAACCAAAGAAAGAAACATTAATTTGTATCTGAAGAGACTTTATCTCTACGACATAAATTTTACTGTAAATTTTTTTGTGTTAGCAATTTCTGTTTAAGTAAAGAATGTACTATTTCAGGTATTCCCGAGTAAAATCATTCTAAGAAAATCAAGTTATCATTTGCAGAGTAAATTGATAACGCCTCCATTGTGATTAGCTTGTTGATAAGAAAACTATTCACTAGAACAAATGTTTATGCATTGTAAAGTCAACCTTAGGTAAAAAGATATCACCGTACGGCTACATATCTCACCCTCCGTATAAGGCAATAGTCAGCTACTGAAAATGACGATAAATAAATAAATTACCAGCTTTCACGTAAGTTACTGGCAATCTGGTGAAAATACATACATACATACACATCACAACCGTTTCCATATAAAGTAGTAGATAGAGAGCACGGATCCCCATCGTCATGATACTGACAATCTACTTTCGCTTCATTGCTACTCACTATTCGGCGGTTATAGGTGATCTAGTGAATACTGGCTTTTATGAGCTAAAGAGTTTCGCAGCATGGTGACTGTTGCGAACCCTCAAGGCTATTTCTACCCCAAAAAGAATAACGGTCAAAACGGAACGTGTTCACGAACTTTAACCCTTGCGGGGTAGTCAAGGGTTCAGGTTTCCATCTCCGTAATCGCTGAGTTAGTAATTCTATGGCCACCTCGAACCCACGTGTTGACCAGATAGTCAGTACTCTAAGTGTCGAGTGGTAAGCCAGGTCGCCATTTACAAGCAAAGCATAATATAGTAAATGTATAATAAGAAATGACGGAGAGATGCTATATTTTTTGTTTACATCACTTCCGTATAACATCTGTTTGTTATTATGTTACATTGATAAATTTCCGTTGTTACACGTCAATACTCATCTGTAACAAAAAAATAATTCACGGGCGCATTATTTGACGGGGTATCTAGGGATATATTAGTTTAATTATTTAAAGGCATACGCGTTAGCTCAAATAATCCCTCACAGATTATACAGTAGACTGTCATACGTCCTTATATTACGTTCGGGGTGGATTGAATATTAAATACATACACATCGCGCCAGTTTCCTACACGTACAGAGGGCTAGGTAGAGATCACGGATCCCTATCTATACCGATCCTGAAAAAGCACTTTCACTTCACTTCGCTCATACACACTCGGCCGTTATAGATACTTCTAATGTCACCCTTCTTCAATATGGCTCTACTTAACATTACATTATCTATATATTTACCCATTAAAGTAAATAGTAGAATCAACCTTTATTGTGAGATCAATACACTTACATAGTCGTGAGCTTCCTTCACCTCTGGCCATGCCTTTGAAGCTTTTAGCGTAACGGTTCATTTCCGTATAGGGTGGTTAGAGGGCCGGAACCAACGTATTTAGGGTAGCGAGTTTATGGCACACATAATTCTCTTTTTTAACTATAGTTAAAGTAATCATTTATAGACAACTAGTGTTATAATTATTAAGGATATTATATTGGATGTAAGCAAAAGTTTTTCACGATCGTTTATGGTTGTGATAAATAATTTCTACCTATCCTATTGAGATGTAGAGGCGTGAATATACATACATATGTATAAAAGCTATAGTTAAGTTTATGATCGTTGATTCTAATATTTTTCTATAATTAAGTTAGTCACTGGTACTGAAATAAAATGAAACCAGTTGTATATCTTTTCACATTATAGTAAGAATAGTAACAAGTGTCTAAGGAATATAGGTCAATGTAATATACATACAACATGCAAATACCTCCACATTCATACTCGCCAATTATAGTTTAAGTCCCTCTTTTCATTATATCATCTATTTGAGTGATATATTGAAAATTATGACAGTTGTATGTCAAATATTACTAAGCTCTTTTGTACATTATGTATGATTTATTTTACCCAGTCCAGACATCGATTTAAGTACCTCGACATTGACGAACTCATCCATCAAGTAGTGAAAGGTACCTATGAGTCACCATACACATGCTATGGCTATAGCTGTTCATATTGATTTTTTAGACTCGGCCATTTTGTTATGACGGCCATTTTATGTAACAAGGTCAGGCATTGACAAATAGTACATATACATACATATACGAGTATTGTAATTATGTATGTGTCTCGGGTTTATACATTAAAGTGTAGACAGAAGATTGAGTGACATACATATACATCACGCCCTTTTTTGCAGTAAAAGGGTAGGCAGAGATAACTGACAAACCACTTTTGCTTCAATAACACTCGTACACACTTGGCGGTTATAGGTACTTCTAACGTCACCCTTTTTTAAAATGGCGTCTATGTGACTGTCATATGTCTTATTGAGCCGACCCCTATGTAATCTTCCACTTAACTTGTGTGACATCTTTTGTAAATTTTGGAGTAGGCAGAATCTTGAGTTACCAGATGCTAATACCACTCAAAGTTCACGTTTCAGGTATCCTAATTAAAGGACTGAACCTCGGAGATATTTCTAATTGGTCAATTTAAGTATTTCAGGTCACATTGATAAGGGATATTGAAAACTGATAGCTTAACAATGAATAAAAAGATTATAATTAATCCTTTTTTTATGTTAACAAACTCACACCCTATTGCAATCCAAAAAGTAGTTAGGTAATTTCACTGGGGTACCATAAGGAGATGATGTCTGTCATCATCATCTTCTTATGGTACCCCAGTGGTACAAAGGGCCTTCGTGAGAAGTCGCCAACCGCTCCTATCCTGTGCCTTGCACTCCGTGTCCCTCCAATTCAACCCACCCGCCCTCAACTCAGCGTCGACTGTGCGCTGCCAGGTGTGCGCCGACCGGCCTGGGCGTCTGCTCCCGTGTGGCCTCCATGTGTATGCTGCCCTGGCGATGTTGTCCTCCGGTCTTCGGAGTGTGTGCCCTATTATATACTTATTATATATTATATACTTCCACTTACGCTGAGCGATTTCACGCTTGATCGGGACTTGGTGGCATTAATGGTAATGTCTGTGATCATGGTTAATTGTAGCGATTCTCACATAAAACTGATTCTAACATACTCGTAAATTTCGTGGTTTACGGATATCCTTTACTGATATACACCTCCACATAGTCACTCGTTGGTTATAGTCAATTACACCTAAGAAAACCAGGACTGAAATCTATATGCTAATTCAACGATATCTCGCGATAAAACTACATCATATAATTACGAAGCTGTATAAGTACGTTTTTCTCAATAATTGTACGTTCGATTCGATACCATACATAACTCGATTCAACAGATAATTGATGATAATCGATTCATTCGATTTCACGGCACATAGCTAAATAGGAAACCGAGTGAAACCCAAAGCGTCCGGCATAATGTTGCACATACTTTAATCTGTGAATTCATTAGTCTTTTTTGTCAATAGATGTCACTTTGAAATTAGCGAAACGTCACTTTGAAGGAAAATATTGTGAGGAAATTATAAAATAGGTATTAGTCAACGCTTGTACGGGGTAATCTGTGGCGACATGTTGGGTAATAAATAACCGCTTTAATAAATAAAAACATGTGAAAATTTGGCTTAAAAAAACTACTTAAAACTAAAATATTAATTTCGTGCGCATTACTTTAAATTTACGTGTGTACAAATATTAAAGCTACAGTAAGAATACAAATATTCAACATGTAACAATAAGTATAAAAATCTTCAAATTAATCACTGAATTTTAAAACAAAGTTTCCTCCTCATAAAGCACGTTTAATCCAAAAAACTTCACGTAGCGAAAACCTTGGGGCGTTCTCTGACCTCCACAGCCCAAGGTTTCCATCAGGGTTGAGCGAAGAGCTAGCAACTACTCAAGTAATTACGGTATGAACAAAAACTCGGTTTTTGTTAGGTTATATTGAGTGCGGAATTAAAGGTGGTATATGTATAAGATCTATAAATATAAGCAAAGTTTAATTTGATATTATATAAAATTATTAATTAGGTAAATAAAATAACTTCACACGTGCGCGGGGTTGCCATGTACGCTTGGTTCCATAAATGTAAATTATTATATATTAAGCGTCTAGTGTGAATAAAAGGAATTTTATTTTATTATTTATTTATTTTTTTTAACTTGGGACTTGAATAAAATGAAAGCTTTCTCGCTTGTCTTTATATTATGTTAGCAACTTAACGTGTTAGAAAGAAATATTATTTAGGTATCACAGAATACAATCTTTTTTGGTTTACACTTACGCTCATTTCGTTAAGTAAAAAAATGTACAATAAACTTTTTTCCATTTCTATAACGTACAATATATTATATACATACGTAGGTATTCAGTAGGTATATCTACTTACGTATCGAATCGTAACGAATCGATTTCGATAGTAGTAACTTATTGATCGGCTTCCTTGAATTTACACGTGCCTAGTGCAGGGTGAATCGAATACGACTGCGATAATATTAATAGCTACTATTATCGATTGCACTCTTACAGTCGACATATAGTCACGGTTTTGTATCCGTTTCAAAATGGATAGAATCTTGGAGACAAATATCTGTATATTTATTTATATTAGTTAGATTATGTTCTTATATACGAGGAATATTGATGACAGGGTGACTATAGATTTCGTTTTTTGTTTTAGTCATATTAAAATTTATTTCATTAGTTTTGCCAAGGCATAAGTCAACTAGTACAATTCTCTTTACGTCCCTGACTAGCAGGGGGCATAATAACCCCGATAACAAGTGATTAAGGTACCAGGGGTTAATGGAATCGATAAGGCGATAAGTTAACAACCTTTTACCAATATTCCATTTTTATGGAATCGTAACTTCGATATTTATGAGAAAGGTGACCGCAAATTATGGTGTATGTATTATGGTGTATTTACGCCACAACTTTCCTAATAGGATACGGCAGAGGCTATAGATCGCCACCTTGAATGGGTTAAATCCCTTTTGACTCACATCCTTTTCAACTTTTCATGCATGCTCTTCTGTTCTTCACGCTACGTAAACGCTTTAAGAAGAATGTCTACTTTTTTATGTATATTAGTTTAGGGATTTATGAGTCTATGAGTATGGAGATAAAATGTATAAAGTTTATAGATAGACAAGTAAGCAACTTAGGAGACACGATAGTATCTGCTACCCGATAATATATTTTAGGTCACTTTTAGCATTCATATTAGGGTTGTGATTTCAAGGAACAATGGTTATAATTTTCTAGTCCATCGCCCAAAAGATTCCATGAATTCTTAGTTCTTTTGTCACTTCGTACGAAATGCCGAAGTAAAGTTAAAATAGTCTGTAAGTTAAAGCAAAAAAGTAACGAAATTGACCAAAAACATAATACTTGAGTGCACTCGACTGTTTAATCTGAGATAACATTGTCTTATCTCGAGATATGCGTCGGACTCAACGTTTATCTGATTGTGCTTTTGCGTGATGACTAGCTGTACACTAAGTCTGATATACTTGAAAGGGTATACAAACGTGAGAAGTTGTGTATGGAATATAAATAGCAAAGTAGTACAGATACATATAGATAAAGTAAAAGTAATATAAATAATATATCTGACATTTTTGGTATGAGATTTGTCAAAATTTTAGAACAAATGAATGATGTCTACTTATCCTTTTGTTTTACTCTATGTAACCCAGGTAAATAATTGCAATACAGCAAAATCGGTAAATTGGTATTACTTATGAGGTCCTTAACTAGGTATGCCTATAAAGGGATGTCTTAGACACATTAAATTGAACCTATAACCTGTAACTTCTTAAAAATGTTCAAAATTTCTCTACCAAATTGCAAAGTAACAACACTTATCATTGATCTATATTCACTGCATCAAGTGCCTACCCCTTAATATTGTTGTTGTGTCAAAGTGTGTATATAAAAGTGTTATGTTAAAATGTATATAAACAGTGAATAAATGTTTTTCTTCCTTTCTTTCTATATTTTTACCATTACTTAAACCAACAAGACTTAGTCTAGATCAATAACCAACCACGAGGTTATACATCCCATTTATAGGTAAAATAACGACCGAAAATGTTATAACAAAAGTTCATTCGAAGAAATTAATTGTCGCTAGAGGGCGGCAGGTCGTTAGGGAAAGTTAATAGAGCACTCTAAATAACGAACTAACTAGGACGAAGTGGTCTAAACTGCCAAGGTTACTTATAATGTGCGTGTGTGTATGGTGACTTTCGGAGAAATACGTGTTAGTGTTTCGGGGGTGAGGTGTGATTGTGATGTTCATTTTATATGTATATTAGTTTACAGTCGAAAAGGGATATGAAGAAAAAGAAATGCATTTAGCCGCTGGTTTACATTAATTTATTAATATTTAGGAATATGACACTGTCGGGCGAAAGGCTAGCCACCTGTCACTAATGTTCCATACCACAACCCTGCTGTTTACCTGCAAAATGCATAACGAAAGGCGTTTACATACATATATATTACGCCTGATCCCCTATAGAGAGGTAGGCAGATATCACGGATCCATATTTGTCCCGATCCTGACAGACCACTTGCGCTTCATTGACACTCATATTCACTCGGCGGTTTTAGGTACTTCTAACGTCACTCTTTTTCAATATAGCATTTATATACATTTACATGGTTGTCTCATTTATATACTTACTAGATCCACTTTAAAGATTAATATGACATAACTTGCATAAGTGACACGAGTAGCGATAATCCAATTTTCTAAGACTATTACGCGTTAAGTGACTATTCATAGGATTACATAGAAAAAGATCGTGTTAGTTCTTAAACTCTTTACATTATAAAAATAGAACCTCAGTACTTAATATTAGACCATTAACCCTTGCGGTGTAGTCAGAGGTTCAGGTGTCCATCTCCGCAATTGCTAAGGTAGTAATTCTATGGACACATCGAACTCACGTGTTGACCAGATAGTCAGTACTCAATGTGACAGGTGGTAAGCCATGTCGCCATTTACAAGCACTAACTATTTCCTGTTCGGGGAACAGGTAGGTTCCCCCGCCATGTTTTCTCTCACCGTAGTATTCGACGCATTTCGTAAATGTATTCTCTTTTAACATACATACAAACACATATATCCTAGCCTCTAAGACTCCAACGGGATAGGCAGAGACACCTGGAAGGATCCTGACAAAACTCTTGCTTCACTTACACCCATTAACCTTCTCATACATGCTCTTCTATTCTTCACTACGTACGCCTTAAGAAGGATCTCCAATTTAATCCCATTTACCCCCAGTCCCTTAGTCGCCTACAACATGCCGGGAAGAACGGCAGCTAGTTACCATTCTCTTAACATCCCAGTTTATGCAAATCACACCTTCACGTCGATAATCGCCAAAAGGGTTGGCAGTCTTACGGTTTCGTATAATTTCACACACACATTATAATTCTTTTATTTGAAAGTTACAAGTTACATACATACATACATATACATTCACGTCCTTTAATTCCTTTCGAGGTGGTCAGAACCTTGGAGATAGTATAGCTATCTCCTTGGTCTGTTTTAACATGAATATTTGTCATAATGGAACATTGGTGACAGGATGCTAGTCCATCGCCCAATTGATCCCATTTAGCACTTGTTCCTTTAGTCGCCTACGACATGTCGGGAAGAACGGCAGCTAGTTAGCATTCTTTTAACGTCTCTTAGCACGAGACTTCTCTATTTAAAACTGTTAGTAGTCATGCCATTAGCAAACATCAGTCGAATAGTGTGGCAATCAATAGAAAATTAAGTTTAATTGTGTAAGATTGGACTGTGGGCATTGGGCAACGGTTAGATTAAGCGAAGGTTTCCACTGGATTATAATGGCCTCTCGACACACAATTGATACGGATTTCGGATAGAGGTTTATGTAAATGATAGTACATATATAATGTACATACATACATACGCTTCACGACTTGTGTATACAACTCCCTTTTTTATTATGGCGGGGTAGTCAGAGGCTTGAGTGCCCATCTCCGAAATTTCGAAGGCATGTTAGGTATGGGTCATACGAAGCCCGCGTATCACTAGATAGACAGCACCCAAATATATTGTAGTTATATTAAAATAAAAATCCATTTACGAAATGTGTCGAATACTACGGTGAGGGAAAACGTCGTGAGGAAACCTACCTGTTCCCCGAACAGGTAATTGTTAGTGCTTGTAAATGACGGCATGGCTTGTCACCTGTCACATTGAGTACTGACTATCTGGTCAACACTTGGGTTCGACGTGGCCATAGAATTACTACTACACCGCAAGGGTTAATGGTCGTGAAAGCGTATATACAAAAATAATATGTTTGATAAGCGTCGTATTTTTGAGTTTATTGATATTTTGTAGCAGTAAATTACAATGAATGTATATTTTGCTTTTTTATTTACATAATATTGAACAAATATTTTCAAACTTTAAACAATGCACAATGTAGCTACATACATACACATCAAGCCTGATTCCCTGTAGAGGGGTAGGCAGAGATCACAGATCCCCATTTGTCCCGATCCTGACAGACCACTTTCGCTTTATTGACACTCATACACCTCATACACACTCGGCGGTTATAGGTAGAGCTAAATAAACTATAGTCATAGTCTACGCAACTTAATAATCAGTACAGTTACTTACAGGTTTTCAAAATTAACAGTTTCGCAAAAACTGTTAACTTTAAACTAATTAGACTAACAATGCACAAAGAAATACCAACCTTATATCTTGGTAATAAAGCTCAAATTTATTGTGTATTCAACAGTGCATGTCGCCGTATAGACATATGGCACGTAATATGCGGTTACCATGGTTACGCAGAACGGTTTTTTTTTTATTTTACCATCTGCTTATGGCTTCGGGACTGGAATATATTTATTCAGCTGTTTTTTATATGTTTTGAGAGTCTAGTTATATAGAATGTATGAAAATATTTATAAGGAGCTAGATTTGTATATTAAAATTGAGTTACTTTTATTCGCAAAAATTTTTTCATCTGCTTTATTAGTTACATTACACTTAACTTGGTAACATAAAAACAAAGCTATAGAAGAAATCATATTTTACCATTACCTCAGCGTACTTGTAAGAGACATAGACAACATAAATAGACTCACACATAAATAATTTAAGTGCATTCACAGATAAACTTAAACTTTATATCCCTTACCAATATTTCCTCAATAAACCAAAATCGTTATGACTAGCACTAAGAAATCTATACGAAAAGGTAGGTCACGCGAACTAGTTATTATTGAGCTCTTGCTAGATGCAATTTTAAAGGCAACACGGTTCTTACTAAGCTGGTCGGTTGAACGACCTCAAAGGAGGTGAAAAAACTGCTTGCTGTCAATGATTGTAGTGCAATGACGAATTCATGGTTAAAATCACTCGAATAGTCTGTGATTTGTTTTGTTCTGTGTAACTCAGTAGTAAAAAGGTTTTATTTTCTGTGTAGAAAAGTACTTAGAGATCGCGCCACATACGGTGGCAGTTGGAGGCGTCGCCACAGTCGCGTAATTCAGTGTTACCAGTAAACACGCCAAAACTAGCACTCACTGTGCCATACGGCTCGAAACATTATAGGTTTCATTTGTAACGATCTTTGGTTGCAGAGCTATAAACTCAAATAAAACAAATTAATATATCAAAGTCAAAATATGTTTATTATACTATTTCAAACATGATTAATAATTAACGGGACTTATCCTTCTTATTATATATTACATATATTATGTGTTCCTTCACTCTGTCCGCAATAGACCGTTTAGTCTGTTCGACATAGGATTTCCCACAGCTGCAATCAATCTTATACACACCCTTATATCTTATATCATGAGTATAAATCGCGAATCTCTTAAAACTATTATTTCAAACATGGCACTGAGCATTGTCTTTACATATTTTTTACCGAGGTTAGATCAGCGGAGACCCTAGCTTGGAGAAGAACTAACAAGAAACTCCGGAAATCAATTTATTATAATCACCCTTAACAAACATAAAAATTACAAAGAGTGGGCAAAAAACACAACGCTGGTAATACTAAATTTACTTTTCATACAAAATAACACGCAATGGCGGAAACGTCAAATTTAGTTCCAAGTTTGGCTACTGCCACCGTATGTGGCGGGTACTCTACAAGATATTTAGAGTACCCGCCACATAAGGTGGCAGTAGCCAAACTTGGAACTAAATTTGACGTTTCCGCCATTGCGTGTTATTTTGTATGAAAGGTAAATTTAGTATTACCAGCGTTGTGCTTTTTGCCTACTCTTTGTAATTTTTATGTTTGTTAAGGGTGATTATAATAAATTGATTTCTGGAGTTTCTTGTTAGTTCTTCTCCAAGGGTCTCCGCTGAACTTCTTCTTCTCAATCGTTACGCTCTTATCAGAGCGGTCGTGGTCTTCATGACGTGGCATCTTGAGCAGCCGAAATGGTTGGTGAACTAACCTCGGTAAAAATATGTTAAGACAATGCTCAGTGCCATGTTTGAAATAGTTTTTTTACATACATACATACACATCACGCCTGATTACCTGTAGAGGGGTAGGCAGAGATCACGGATCCCCATTTGTCCCGATCCTGACAGACCACTTTCGCTTCATTGACATTCATACATTCTCTAATACACTCTCGGCGGTTATAGGTACTCCTAACGTCACCTTTTTTCAATATAGCGTCTATCTGACTGTTACATATTATATGTCTTATTAGGCCGGCCCCTACGTAACCGCCCTTCCACTTCACTCATATATATTCCTTTTGTCAATATATAGTTTTTTTAATTTGTACTTAAATCATAAAATAACTTTCAAAGAGAGCTTATGATAGGGCCTATTTTGAATAAAAATATTTTGACTTTGGTAAATTAATTTGTTTTATTTGAGTTTATAGCTCTGCAACCAAAGATCGTTACAAATGAAACCTCAATATAATGTATCGAGCCGTATGGCACAGTGAGTGCTAGTTTTGGCGTGTTTACTGGCAACACTGGATTACGCGACTGTGGCGACGCCTCCAACTGCCACCTTATGTGGCGGGTACTCTAAGTCTCTTAATTTATATTTTTTAAAATCATATTATAATGACATTTATTATTTATTGTTATTTATACATGCGGAGACGGAACCTTTTTTTTCACCACAATGGCACACACAAGAAATATTTGTGTGTTTTCTAAGTCACTAAAAGTGTGTTATATATAAGGTTGTATTATGTCTTCGTGTGTGTCTTTTAGTTGTAAAATAAACGTTTTTATTATTAATGAACATACATTTTCAATGAATGATGTTAAATTACTCTTGAGTCCTAACCTGATGAAAAAGCTTTAGTAAGATAAAAACATATGAACTTATTCAGCCAATGCATTGATTTTATAATTACATCTAGAGATAGTAGTAACATTTTATTTTACGAGCAGAGTAGAATAATATTCTAGAATGACATTCTATATAATAATATTCTTCTGCAGTCTGGAATAATAATTTTATAATAACGACATCGCAATATTCATGCTAAAAACGGACCTAAGAGATATTACATCTCTAATTTTCTGTCCATCTTGAAAGGGATTAAAGGACATGAATGTTTATATGTGTGAATAACCTATGTAGGTATTAAAATAATAAGTTAGGTAGGTATTACAAGTACAACATAAAAATCGAATACAAAATCAAAGAATGCAACCACACGACGGATGTCATCATCGTTTCAACTGTAAACAGTGTTTTTGTGTAAAATACAATGGATTTTGTGTTTTATAACGGTAGAAATAAAAGTGAACAACCTCTTTCGTTATTATGCGTTGAAATCGATTACTCTGGTTAGAGCTGGTTAAACGATTTAAAAATGCTAGTTCGAACAGTATTTGTACTGTAGAAACTTAGTACCTATAGTTTATTGGTAATTGTACTGTAATAAAAACACAATACTTTTTCAGCCAGTTGAACCAAATAGTTTTGTTAACGGGGTTCGAACTCCTTGGTTATGGCGCCAAGTTTATCTGAAATGTCAAATAGAGAAACTATTTCGCGTAAATTTTATAGATAGTATCTATTCGCTATTTGTACTTAAATTTACTTACTTTGTAGTTATTTAACCAGTTCCCAGGAACTAAGGGCTGTATGTTGAATTTAACTCGATAGTCTGAATGACTTTCAATAATTACTTATCTTAATGTCAATTACATCTAAGCAACAGATCAAAATGTATTTCCATAAATTTACATATTTTAGCTTTACATAACTAGATAAATTATTTTCCCTAATAAATTTAAACTATAGGAACCAAAATAACTCTCGTTTCAATGAACTACGTTCAACAGCCATGTACATTGTTAAAAACCAAGCAAGCAACCAACCAAGCAAGGGAAATAGGTAAGTAATCCATTCATTTCATTCAAACGGAATAAGTCAAGTACATTTCAGCAATGTTAAAAAGAGATTATCCATTCACCCGACCTTGAACACAGATTTAAAAACTATAATAGTTACAACGTGCTTTTTGTAACTATAATTAGTTTTTTTATTTCTTTATATAGTTATAGAATCGTTCGAATTGGTAATAAGTCGGCTCAATTCGATTTATTCTATTTAAATATAGGCAAGTTGTTTTTATTAATATAAGTGTGGGGGAATTGAATTGTATAAATATACGACGTAATAACATAATACGCAAACCTTTTCGTTCTTCATCGCTTTTACTTGAAATTCTGACCATTGCAGTACTCTCTAGATTCTATATAATATCCATACGAGCATTTCCATCAATTTAGGAGTGTTGAATCTTGGAGACATTATCTCATTCATCTTTAACTTTATTATCGGCTCCCCATAAATTCCATTAAGCTATAAATAAATAAGCTATAAGCAGCTAGATACCATCATTTACGTCCCAGATTGATTACAATGGCATTCAGGGCAACCTAGTTACGTTCACTTTAGTTCAGGACTAGCATTGGTCACTTGGCGATTATTTCCTGTTACCAACACAATCCAATTACTTTGGCTTTGTGGAAATGTGTGTACATGTGTACTTTCTCTTTTGTGCGTTAACTACGAAAAGTACGTTGAATAAGTATTGTTTATATTAATGTCTTGGTATAATAACATATTATGATTTTTATTTATTTATATCCATGTACCTGAATTGTTGTTGATATATATATCTTGGTTTTATAACATATGATTTTTATTTATTTATATCTTATGTACTTGAAAGAGACAAAGGCTATGATCTAAAAAGTCATTCAGTTTGATTCTTGTTTAAATATTGAAACATAAATTATGCATTTTTTACGGTTTGATAAGTATTATATTTATATTTTGTCATGTTTGCATTGATTAAAGAAATATCTGAAATAGTTAAGGTAGGTTTAACGTCGAACAAGATTAAGACCCGAATTTCTTAAGACGGATGCGTTAATACTTACAAAGTGTTACAAAGAGCAACACCAAGATTTGATAGTCAAGTGATAGGTTAATTTGGTTGTTGACACCATAATTTTGATTAGAGTACCCGCCACATAAGGTGGCAGTAGCCAAACTTGGAACTAAAAATGACGTTTCCGCCATTGCGTGTTATTTTGTATGAAAGGTAAATTTAGTATTACCAGCGTTGTGTTTTTTGCCCACTCTTTGTAATTTTTATGTTTGTTAAGGGTGATTATAATAAATTGATTTCTGGAGTTTCTTGTTAGTTCTTCTCCAAGGGTCTCCGCTGAACTTCTTCTTCTCAATCGTTACGCTCTTATCAGAGCGGTCGTGGTCTTCATGACGTGGCATCTTGAGCAGCCGAAATGGTTGGTGAACTAACCTCGGTAAAAATATGTAAAGACAATGCTCAGTGCCATGTTTGAAATAGTTTTTTTACATACATACATACACATCACGCCTGATTCCCTGTAGAGGGGTAGGCAGAGATCACGGATCCCCATTTGTCCCGATCCTGACAGACCACTTTCGCTTCATTGACATTCATACATTCTCTAATACACTCTCGGCGGTTTTAGGTACTCCTAACGTCACCTTTTTTCAATATAGCGTCTATCTGACTGTTACATATATGTCTTATTAGGCCGGCCCCTACGTAACCGCCCTTCCACTTCACTCATATATATTCCTTTTGTCAATATATAGTTTTTTTAATTTGTACTAGATCATAAAATAACTTTCAAAGAGAGCTTATGATAGGGCCTATTTTGAATAAAAATCTTTTGACTTTGGTATATTAATTTGTTTTATTTGAGTTTATAGCTCTGCAACCAAAGATCGTTACAAATGAAACCTCAATATAATGTATCGAGCCGTATGGCACAGTGAGTGCTAGTTTTGGCGTGTTTACTGGCAACACTGGATTACGCGACTGTGGCGACGCCTCCAACTGCCACCTTATGTGGCGGGTACTCTAATGCATTATTCGTGAAGGAAAACTACCAAATACACGTAACACACTCGTCTCAGCAATAGTTACGTTGCAAAAGCAATTTATTTTTAATTTTCACGGTACCATTGCGCCGGATCTCTCTAAGGCCAAGTGAACGTAAATATCATTGTTTTAACATGTTCTGTCTTATTTTATTTATATCAAAGAGGTTTAATAGGTGACCACATCCTTCTTTGATGGTCACCTCTTTGTGAAGCAGAATACTTCGTTTCCGTTGACTGTTGTTTTTTATGAGACGCCATTTTGAATTAGTATTATATTCATTTTTTCCCGCTTCATGACTGTTTGTTGCTTTTAAATAATGTACAATTTCTTTGGAATTTTTTTGGATAAATGAATTAATGGAATTTAATTCAGGGATCCATGAACATACCCCTTAGTTTTATAAGCAATGAGTCGTTGACAGACTAAACAAAACTTATGAATTAGATAAACGACTATTAAATAGTACACATTTTGTTGCTATGACTCATAACGACCTAAACAATGCAAAATAACCTAAAATATATTAACATTATTTTTCTGTTTTTCCAGGTATGTACCAACTCCGTAACAACTTAAGGCTACAGTTATTTCTTTATTCGTGAGTATTAAAAAAACAAATACTTGATGCATATCGAACCGTATCGAATAATAATATAATATTCAATAATATTCTTGAATACTGTATCGAATCAGTCAATATATAAAGTTTAAGTAACTAAGTAAGAAAACATACACTGTATTACGTGAAATTTTATTCCCTACAGTCCTTCCATGGATATCTTTCCTGACATTCCTAGTTACCAACACCCTTGCTTTATTTGACCTACAATCTTTTACTTACAATTTATTATAGTAAATAGGTAGTACGCGACCCTCTGACTACATTGGAACGTTTAATGGTCGTGAAAGAGTTTGGTTTTGTATGTATTAGAAATCAAATCACAATTTGTCTGTCTGAAGCTGTTACGCTGACTGCGAGAATACTAATTATCTTGTACCATTATGGTTGTACCAGAACCGGATCCGAATAAAGTCAAGGTCCGACGCCATTTTGTCGAGATATATATCAATATGGCTGCCGTGACGTCATGCCGGAAGATAATAACAATTGCAATATAGTTAATCTAAAAGTTTGATCCATTTTTCCATTCCAATTCAGGAAATCTTTTGAACTTTAGAAAAATGAAATAGCCAATTTTATTTTTAATCACTTCCTATCGTTTCGGCTGCTTTTTAACTATTGAATATTATCATATAATTTAGCATTAGGTAGAGAAAAAGTTATATCTTTCAAATAACTTCACACATATATCATTTAATTCTTGAGTAAGTACCTCCTAAATATATTCAACCCTTATTATTGTGGTTTATTTAGTTAGATGGTTAAATATACCAAGTCGTTATACATATACAGCAGATTATTTATAACTTACGATGCTGTTTACGTGTTTTGAACACGTTGCGAAAGAGGAATGTGCTGACTGTAAATGATTTGCAAGAATTAGTTACAATGTTGATGCTCGCTTAAAAACACATGCTTTGTTGTTAGGTATTGATCTGTACTAAACTGACATACTTTCATAGCTTCACGGATGTTTTATTCAAAAAAGTAGGACAGATATTCGACTTACGTAAATGGTGTTATTAGGAGTATGTGTCACTTATAACCTCCAAGTCTTTTTGGTGGTATATGAATGTAAATGATTTTTATGATTTGACTTGATGGCTGACTTGATGAGTTTAGTTGGATAACAATTATAGTTATTTCTTTTATCACTCATCTCCAGTTACACATTCATTTATGCATCATAATATAGAGATATTCTTTAGAACAAATACTGTGTAATTATGTTTCACTAACTATTTTATAAATATAACTTTCTATATGCCATCATCCATCTGCATAACATATCCAAACCATCGAGGCATGCCCTATATAAGTACCTATTTCCAATTTTAAATTTATCCCTGTCATGAAATGTACCCTAAAAACACTCACGCCACCTAGAAACCGGAAATGACGCTAAAAAGCATAACAGCTGACAGGATAGAACTTCCGCTCTATTTTTTCATAGACTATTCAATACTAAAGCACCCTTTTTACTGCACGTGTTTGAGATTTAATTAAAAATATACTTGAAATTTAAAGTGGGTATACTTCTGTGATCTCCTGATAGTTTTATTGCACTCATCTTTGATCAGCTATAAACTTAACCTATACTGCCTGTCTTAGTATATTTGACGGATTATGTATCATACTCATCTCCCTATACTCATGAACATAACCTCTGAAAAACATTTCTAAAAAGAATATTTCTCAGTAGATAGTAAAAAAACACTTAACATTATCCCGTCTAATCTTCACATCTTAGTTATCTCCATCTCATAATAAGTATATATTTCTTAAATATACGTTGACTAGTACCCTTAACACAAGTCTTAAATGTACTTACCAAGGGGATAGTTCAATTGGTGTAATAATGTCCAAATTTTATTATTATGATTTCGTGAAGAAACATCACTTAATTTCATTTTCATTCCTGGCTAGGACGGAACATGGTATTATACAAAATATATCTCTTAAATCCCTTAACTTTACATAGAGAGTCATATCATTATCAACACGCAACATTTAAATGTTCAAAAGAATCTCGGGATGAATTTTTAAACACCTGGTTGCCATCCAAATACCTTTCTATTTCGGGAAACGCATTGTTACGTGGGATTGCTTCTAAATGAGGAACGATGAAAGCTTTGTGGGTGGCATGTAGACATTGCCTAAACATATAACAGGTACTAATTGTATAAGAATACATGGTGATATGCTGTTATGGGGGTTAATGAGAAATACAGCTGGACTTCTTAGTAACTCTTATGAGGCGATTAAAAAGTGTAGAAGACATTTATATAAGTATACTATGTGTCAATGTGTAGGTATAATGAGATATAATATAGATTTAGGAGTAATGTTGGTTATTATCCTAGGTTATCATTAGTTATTATATTTAAGCGATGGATAATCGTCATTTATCTTAGGGATATATCGGTTTACGTTAGCGTTTGTTAACTAATAATCTACACTAACAACATGAAAACTGAGATTGCCGACTATAATGGTAAAAAGTCGAAGTTGTATTCTCTATGAAAACAATGTTATGAGTTATAAAGGTATGATTTCGATAATAAGCCTCATATATTTACTCCAATGTCATATCCTAAGATTCTTAATACCTCTGCTAGAATAAAAGACAAGAGACTTGATTTTGTGTAGGTACAAAACCATATCTTTTTAAGTACTACATTATACATATGTAAACTTCTAATTAACTATTCCTAACATATTCCTATTGCCTTATAGCAAAATGTCGAAGCAGAATTTATTTTATTGTTAGGCACATCTCTTGTCATTATAAATAATGTCAACTTGGTTTGAATTATTCATAGCCTGTTCCATATACCTACCTACTAGGTTTTTTATTGTGTTAAATTTGGATCTAATTATAATACATAGTTATTCGTGGAGAGGTATTATTACCTACCTACTCTTAGGCTTAAAATATATCAAAACTACAGTATAAGAGTCAGTTATTATTTTTTCTGCTTTATATTCAGTAGGTATATATTATTTTTCTCTTTGAATATTTTTATTCTGCTTACTTTCGGGTGGACAAAACACATAATAGTTTTGTCTCGGTCATCCTTAATATACAAAGATAAACAAAAACAAAACACAAACGCGTGCACTGCCATCAACCCTTGCGGGGTAGTCATAGGTTCAGGTAATTCGACGTAGCTTCTTAATAAATTAAGAATGAATAGTGAAATCATTCTAAAATTATCGGTTATTAATATCTATTTACGGTATAAAATGATTCTTTACTCTCGTTCTTTGTTCTTTTTGTGGTGGATATCTCAGTAGTCACCTGTTTTTTCACATCCTAGAATTAGTATTCAATCGCTGAATCTTAAAATCAAAGCGTCAAAATTTATTCACACATAAGTGTAAATTGAATAAAGTCTTGTGTTTCGTGCATTTAAATAAACATATAGACAGCTATGAAGTTCTTATGTCCACTTTGGGACTCCTACGCAAATTCTCCATATTTGTAATCTTGGACAATGGCATATATTATTCTAGTCATAAAACACACGCGGAACTATTTAGGTGACTATAAAAATACATCAAGCTAGTGTATCGATTTACATATTCACTAAATATCAGTTGATAAATCTGTATATTGTTCCGTCAGTCGATTAAAATAAGCAACGTTAGTATACGGCATACTTCTGGATGCTTAAAAGAAATTTTAAACAGCGTTGAATTTGATACCTGTACTTACATATATACACATAACCTCCTGTTCCCTAAAGAGATAGGTAAATATAACGTGTCCCCATTTGTCTCGATCTCTTTGCTACTCTTTTGATATAGACTAAATGATGAAGTAAAAAAAGATCTTCGCAAATACAAAAGATAAACGCGTTCATAAAAAAAAATAAAAAAAATTAATAAGGTTACAGAAAAATAGGTTGGTCAACTTGAACTAGATAGCACTCAATATAACAGGTGGCAATTTGTGTCGCTCTACACAGATGTTGACTACAAAATAATTACATTATAAGTAGAGTACCCGCCACATAAGGTGGCAGTAGCCAAACTTGGAACTAAATTTGACGTTTCCGCCATTGCGTGTTATTTTGTATGAAAGGTAAATTTAGTATTACCAGCGTTGTGTTTTTTGCCCACTCTTTGTAATTTTTATGTTTGTTAAGGGTGATTATAATAAATTGATTTCTGGAGTTTCTTGTTAGTTCTTCTCCAAGGGTCTCCGCTGAACTTCTTCTTCTCAATCGTTACGCTCTTATCAGAGCGGTCGTGGTCTTCATGACGTGGCATCTTGAGCAGCCGAAATGGTTGGTGAACTAACCTCGGTAAAAATATGTAAATACAATGCTCAGTGCCATGTTTGAAATAGTTTTTTTTACATACATACATACACATCACGCCTGATTCCCTGTAGAGGGGTAGGCAGAGATCACGGATCCCCATTTGTCCCGATCCTGACAGACCACTTTCGCTTCATTGACATTCATACATTCTCTAATACACTCTCGGCGGTTATAGGTACTCCTAACGTCACCTTTTTTCAATATAGCGTCTATCTGACTGTTACATATATGTCTTATTAGGCCGGCCCCTACGTAACCGCCCTTCCACTTCACTCATATATATTCCTTTTGTCAATATATAGTTTTTTTAATTTGTACTTAGATCATAAAATAACTTTCAAAGAGAGCTTATGATAGGGCCTATTTTGAATAAAAATATTTTGACTTTTGACTTTGGTATATTAATTTGTTTTATTTGAGTTTATAGCTCTGCAACCAAAGATCGTTACAAATGAAACCTCAATATAATGTATCGCGCCGTATGGCACAGTGAGTGCTAGTTTTGGCGTGTTTACTGGCAACACTGGATTACGCGACTGTGGCGACGCCTCCAACTGCCACCTTATGTGGCGGGTACTCTAGTACCTAACTGTACTCTATGACTAGGGGTAGCCATAAACAAAGGAGTCCCAATCAGCTGACTGAGCAGCTGTCAGTTTTTTATCTCTTCCCAACAGATGGCAGCTTCCGGTTCGTGAACTTTAAATGTCATTCTACACCTTTCTAGGCACGTGCTGGTAACATGTGCTGTATTTTTTATAAACAGGGTTTGTTCCGAAATGCCCTTTTACCGTTCTTGAATGGTAGGTTTTAAAGAGCATGACGGAGTTTAAGAGATCAGTAAGGAATACCTTTGCAATACAATGAAATGTATTGTTATTTGTTTATATTATTACATTATTATTAGGTACTTAAAAATAAATTTGAGAAATTCTTTAACAGTACCTGCAACAACTGGTGTAAAGTGGGTTACAAAGTTTCTCTACACCATTTTATTGCGAAGATTTTAATTCACTACAGCTACTCCAAAAATAATAACATTATACCCCAAATATTTGCACAAATCAGCAAAACAAAACTTACATTAAAAGTATTTACAACTTGTTTAATGCGGCATGAAACACTAGTCACCTTTAACGACCATTACCCTTTGTAAGGTGAGGTGAGGTAGCCACATGTGGTAATGGCCATATCGTAAAGTGTATAAGGCTTTACTCATACCATGTGTGTAAGTGAAGACGAAAGTTTCGAAATTAGAATCACCAAAAATGCATGCGTAGTATGAAACTATAGAAATCGGTATAATTTCAATAAAATCACCAAATATATACACAAATAAAACTCCAAAATAAGCGTATTTAAAAGCAACGTTGTAAATTAACGTGAATGTATATTTGTGAGTCACAATACAGGTTTGTTGAGATCATCCGACCGTAACCATCGGATTTCTACACGTTAGGTCATCGTTGGAATATTAAATGGAAAAAACAGCTCGTCCATTAAAGCTGATTTAGTATAATACATAATACGAGTCATAACTTATCTATTTTGGGGTGGCATAGACTAGAATATTGCTACAAAAGTACTTTATGGTTGCTACTTATTTCATTTAATTTAAATATTTACATTAAGCATAACTACTTATTTTTACTTGCACATACGTACTTACGGAGAGATATTTTATTTAATATACAATAAAGCAAGAAATTAAAACTATAAACTTAAAGTAGAAATAAAAAAATTATTATATAGAAAATATCTTTATAGTCATCGCTGGTAGGGTTCCCAAGACACTTCATTATTTTTGGTATAGAATCTAATAATAATAATAAAAAGCGTTTATTTACGGCCACAAAAACATACACAATATAAAACGTTTACAATAAAAAACTTATAAACTAAGTGGTATAATCTAATGTCTTTGGTATAGTTAAGTTATCATGTTACTTGAAGTTATGTTGAACAATGAAACGTTGGATGTATATTAGCAGGATAAATGCTGTTAAAACACAATACATTCTCCATTATTTGTACGAAGCAAATTGTAATTTCGACTATAAGCTTACCAATCTGTGGTACATACAAACACATGTTCACGCCTTTACGTCCCTAATGAGATAGTCAGAGACTAACAATCGCCAGGAACGATCCTGACAAATCTCTTTTGCTTCACTCATACGCATTAATTCTCATACATGCAATCTGTGGTTATTACAGTATATAGACATCCATACTCATACTTAACCTTACTGAAAAACTCTTCATAATAATTTTATGCAAAACATAAGTGAGAATAATAATATCTACTTTAAGTTTATAGTTTTAATTTGTTTACCCATGATTACTTTAAGTGAAATAATATTTCCGCAAATATTTTATACTACTCGATGATGTAACCACATAAAAGCTTGATACATCGAAATAACCTATGAGTTATTGACACTTTAGTCACGAACCTTGGACAAGTATCCTCTCGGATGACTTCGGAACCAGTTACTCAAGGAAACGAGTTTCTGGCAGCTTTCAAGTGCAGGGGTCAATTGCTGTACTTCCGCAGGCATAAGGACCTTTCCATATTAGGTGTAAGCAATATTGTACCTAGGTATATACTTAGTCAAAGCTTAGATGTTGGTTACAAATTTTACATTGGGTACTGAAGATGATGCCTATCCCGTTAAGGACGTAGAGGCGTGGATATATGTATGTATGTACTGAAGATAAAATGAATACTTTTGTATTTGCCAAAGTAATATTGTAACTTATTTGACTGACGTTATCCTTATGAATGTTTCATTTAAAATATGCAAAGAATTAAAACCAGTTTCGATTAGAAAAATATGTACGCAGTATGTTTTAAACAACATTAGACTTTAAATTCTTTTTATATTTCATGAACCAGTTTCGAAACAAAATAAAAATATGACAGATGATGTCAAATTTTGACACTTGATCAAGGTGACCAAAGAAATCACTAAATGCCAAGTCAAACCTTATACAGCCAAGCCTTGATACTAAAGAGCAAAACTGTTTGAAAGTTGCATGACAAATCCACAGACTAGCCACAAGATCCGGGTTGTTAGTCTCTTTATATCCTTGGAATGCTTACGTCATGCAAGGCTGTGAATCATTAGTTACCAGTCCTTTGCAATTGCACATGGTATGAGGTAAAGATATAAGTTAAGTTTACGATCTTATTCCCTTTTTGAGTAGTTTGTGGGTTTGAGTGACCTATCGTTATTGCTAATGTATTTCAGGTAAAAATCAGTGGTATCTCAGTGGTGGTATATCAATAGTGGTATCGCCTTATAAAATCCAATATTATAGATGTTGTTATTAATGAAGAATCTTGTATGTTTATTCACCTGATGTGAAGTACCGTTTTTTAATGACAGAGGGATTTCCCCAATAATCAATCATCACTAGATATCATACTGAATAAATCATTTTAAAAAACAGAATACGAATAGATACAAAGTCAGTTTTTATATTTAGCAGTTTACTTGTAATAAATTATAATATAAAAGGATTTATATAAAATATTGTCGTGATTGATAAAAAGTTCACATTTTAAATTCAAAATTCCTAGCTATAATGTTCATAAAAGCAAAGAAACATACATACACAGACACCTACTGTTTTAATAGTAAGGTTCTACTAACGATTGATGATTCTAGATGTTAGTATTAGTGCAAATTGCACATAAGGTTGTTTCAAGGCTCGATCAATTCTGAAATTCGCGCAAATCGTCGATTGTTCGGCCTCAGCAACATAACTGTTATTTTTCGTGAGCCATTGACGCAAAAGTAGGCCATGTTGTTTGTGCTAGTACCAACGTTTTGTGTACTCGCCAATTAATGAATGTGGGTGTAGCTTTATAGGTAGCAGGGTTTAAAAATCAAGGTTTTATGGTCTATATATTATACGCATTGGAATAAATGCTTTAATTGAAGTGTATTTCCTTTATTTTTATATTGTGATTGCGTAATAGATCACTTTTACTGCGTGGAAATACATACATCGTGAATAAACCTGTCTATTCTAAAAGACATAGCTATGCTCAAGGAGTCTGAAGAAATGTTATCTCTAAGGAATTGTCCATCCTGCAAAAGAATTGAAGGATGAGAGTATAATTCCCAGCTCATGGTAAAGAGGTAGTAGAGAATGATGACATAGAAAACCACCATTACACACTTCAAATTTTGTTTCAAATTATATTATTCATTACATATTTTATTATGTGTCTTCAATGTGTCTTACACCGGAATTGTACATTTATAGACACATCTGACTATCCAGAAAGACATAACAATTGAGTTACGTACGCAAATTTGTACGTACAGGCAATTGTACTATTCTCTACAGGCTTACCAACCATGAAACATAAGTGGAACAGAACAATACGTACGTAATTCTAGAAATTTTCGGAAACAAAAAGAAATTTGAATGTACGTAATCATTAAGATGATTATTCTAATAACCTTAACTTTCTCTCATGTCACTTTTACTATTGCGATGTCATATTGTTATTTGCGAGACACGTCACTTGTTCGGTGATAGAAAACGTCGTAAGGAATCCTAGCTATGTTTTGGAATAGGCAATAGTCGGTGCCTGTAAACGGTAACATGGAATACTGGATAACACCGTAAGCCGTTCTTTCGGTAGGGAATTTAAACCATTTACCTTGCAATTTTGGACAAGGTTACACACAATTTCTGACTATCCCGCACTGAATATTAAATTGGGTAATGACTATTTGGTTCAACATAGGTTCGATAGGACCATAAATCGTTTACTTACAGATACTTGTGATAGCCACTTGAACTTCTGATTATCAAGCAAGTGATAATAGACGTAAAGTACATTGTTAGGAAATAGAGATTACTTATTATTCAAAGCACAAAAAACATTATTATCAGAAAAAACTAAATAAACATGTGTACATACTAAAAACATCACATCATTTTTCATTGAATATTCCTCACGTAATGGTTGTCTGGGACAAATTGTTCTAAGCCATAAGACCGCCTATTGTTATAGTTTAATGTTCCTTATTTTTATTTGCTTATTGTTTATGTATAAAAAATGGCGATAAAGAATTAAATAAATAAATCACGACTGTATGCATAACTTATAATAGCCTCTCTCTTATGTTTACATTCATACAATATTCATTATTTATGTGCAATTCAGGTGTCCTAAAGCAGAAAAAATCCATAAAAATGAGGACACATTCTCTTTTTAATCTGGTATATTAAGTCATGCACACCATGTCACAAATGTGGGGCATACACAAAAAAAATAACATACTTTTACCATTAAAATCGAAGCCTGCAATTTGGTAATGGAAGTAAAGCGAGAATAGTGTTGAAATAAGAATGTGACATACAGTAGAAAGTATCGATAAATTACTGTGTTTGACAGTTTGCTTAAGATGATAATATTCATACATACATGATCACCTCTTTATTACCCAAAGAATAAGATAGATACTAATATCTCAATAGAGTCACGATAAATAGAGAATATTTATAATTGTTCAGTATAATGATTGTAACTAACGTCATAATTATTGTAATAAGATGAATTGTTCATTAAGAAACAAAAGAAGAAAAAAATCTAATTATACCAAGGCTGAATAGTACATTAGTATTATCCTTAAATTAATTAGGTATCTTATTATTTTGCTCAACAATGGGAAATTTCAGTTTTCATTACTAAAAATACTTCTTAGAAAATGATTATTACTTAAAAACATAAAGTGAAATTAGTTATTAATTATTTTTAAAGATTCTTACAAATTTTTAATGAAAATTCAATATTGCAAACATTTGTAACAGTAAATTTATCGATATCGATACACCCGTAAGTGCCAACCCTATTCGCGACACTGCTCCACTTTTTGACAATGAAAACCAGCTTTTAGTACTCATTGGCGTGCCTAGATTTATGCCTTGCACCAATTTATTTATTGCATAAATAGTAATTACTTCATTCGCTCCATAAATTACATAATGGACGTAAAAGTATAATTTTTCGTAATTCATTATTCGAAAGTGTAATCTTGTTGTGATTACGAACACTTTTATCCATTTACTGATTAAATTAATTTGTATTGTGTAGGCCAGTCTTTATTATTTCAATTTAGTTTGTCGCAAACATTTCGAAATGTCTAATTTATTGTTTAATGAGTTTAATTGTAAGTAACTTTCTATGTTTCATACTAGTCTTGCAATTTGAGTGATAGGTACGAAGAAATTGATTTATTCATTGACTACTGTGCTTACTCTTCAATTTAGTTATAGATTATATACTGTGAAGGTGTGAAGTAAAAGATCGTTTTAGTATCAATCTATCTAGTTCTTGGGATAGGAAATTGTAGGCTTTGAAACAGGACAAACAAAACCCCTATCTATGACATTAGTTACTGATAATCTAGTGAAATGACTGTTTAATATTCCTACCTAATATCATTTTGACTTAGTAAATGTATAGACCTTTAATTATCATATTAATATGTGATCAGGTGTTATCCATTTTATTCTTAGGTACTTCGTTATGTGTCGGGGCCGGCTCCATAAGACATAATGTGACTCAGATAGACACCATATTGAAAGACGGTGACATTAGAAGCATGTTTTACTGCTGAGTGTGTATTTGTGTGTGTGTGTCAATGAAGCGAAAGTGGTTCCGCGATCTCTGCAAACCCCTCTACATGGAAACGGGTGTGATGTGTATGCATGTACTTACTTGGTACATAAACACTTTAAATTATTAATTATGTGTCAGTTATGAGCCCTCAAGCCATCACAACCACAGTTAAATCATTAGTAATAATAAATCAGAACCTTGCACTATACATATAATCACCGAAGTATGTAGATCAATCTTGCTAGTAATTTATCATTACCATATTGCCATATAAAGGCACGACCTTTGCTTTAACGAGTTACTTCAACTTGACATCGATTAATATTACACATTTACTAGAGTACTATGTAATACTGAACACGTCATTTTTATTTACATCACTTCACTATCACTACATAGTATAAAACAAAGTCGCTTTCTATGTCCCTATGTCCCTTTGTATGCTTAAATCTTTGAAACTACGCAACGGATTTTGATGCGGTTTTTTTAATAGATAGAGTGATTGAAGAGGAAGGTTTATATGTATAATAACATCCATTAAATAGCCAGAAGTGCGATGCCGGAGCGGGTCGCTAGTATAGAATATTATATTTAAATATATATAGTATTTGAATATATTTAGCATAGGTATGGATTTACGAATACCCATTGTTTCTATCTCGACAAACGTATTGTTTGTCCGTCTATCTGGTTAACACGTGTATACCAGGAAGCCATAGAATCACTACAATGTAAGCATCGAAGAGAGATCAAAACACTTTTTATCCCGAAGTGGTTTAACTGTTGTGAATGTTTATGTATTTGTCTAGCAAAGCTTTTTCTTTTCATTGTCATCCATAAACCTCTTTTCACTAACCTGTTTTTAATAATAATATTTAAGACACTATTACACTAATTGAACTAGCCCATTGGTAAGTTCATTTAAGACTTGTGTCAAGGGTTGTGTTGTATCAACGTATAATTGAGAAATATATACACGTATTTTACACAGATAAATACATATGTAGCATACATAATCAACAACCAGACTGGAAAGCAGAAGAAAAACGTAGTTGTTAACTTTGCGTCCACCGGGAATCGAACCCTCACAATTAGCGTTCAGGTGCTCAACCAATCGCGCCACGGAGGTCGGTCGTTAATGTACTATTCTTCAGTATATAGTTTATTAGTGCTATTCTATGTAGGTATTTTAAACGTACTTAAGGAGTGAAAGTGAATTCTAAATCCGTATTTGTAGGCAGGATGTAACACATACTGAATGTAACACGATTCAATGACAACATGGACTTACTAATAACTTATTATTATTCCATGAATGTGTATCGATTTATCATTAAATCAGTTAATAATGATTTATTATAAATATATGTATATTAATTTTAATTATACTGGATGCGATGGTATCAAAATATAAAAAATATATAGGATAAAAGAAATATAGATTGCTAGCTCGTCGATAATTTCCATCGTTGAACGATACACCGTGAAGAACGGCAGCTAGTTAAGTAAACATTCTACTAACATCTCATACAAACACACTACAATGAAATAGTACCTATAGATATATGAATTTTAATACTATCGCGGAAGAACCATAAAAGTATGTAGTTACATATAAACATTAATTCTATAATTTTGTAACATTTAACATTCTAAAGTAATAAATATTTATAGTCTGAACCAAATGAGAGATTGTGGGCAATTAATCAACGCAAACCTCAAATTACTAGCCATTTGAAGTCTGTATTTAAACCTAGTAATTTTAATTGAGTGTACACAAGTGGTGATACAGTAATTATGTATGCACTAAATGGTATTAAATATTTGTTGCGCAATGGAAATCTAGGTCTTAGAATAGTGCTTCTAGTGTTAGACTATTACATTGTAAACTATTAATACCTGAGTGATAAAATACTGTCTGAAAGTGTTAAAACTATAAATAATACATATAAATTTACGTCCTTTAATCCCTTTCAAGGTAAACAGAACCTTGGAGACGATATTTCCTAGGTCACTTTTTAGCATGAACATTGTGTTTGTGAAGTTCCAATGAACCCTAGTCCCTTAGTCGCCTCCTAAAACATCCCGAGATGAACGGCAGCTAGTTCTTCTTTGTGAGTGTACTTATTAGTCCGTTTGGTTCATTATTTCGTTGCCATGGTAACGTAATTATGGAAAAAAACCTGTTTCAGCGTAAATTAAATATAAATTAGGTTTCTTTAAACTGCCATGTTTACATAATATTCAAAATAAAGCTCGACATGAAATAAAAAGTTCTTTTTTATCTCTAATGGCATATTGTTGTACGTTAATATTATCATTTATTTACGTGAGAACTCAATAGTGTAAACCGCCATTACTTTCCAAATGTGTGGGACGTCTATGCATTCTCTAAAACTTTCTGTATCAAACACCTCCTCATTAAACCGTAAATCCAAGTCACATATCTCACAGCTTGTCATTCCGCCGTTTAAACCGATATAATGATACATTACCATAAATCTCAATGAAAGAACTAGTTCTCATCATCTATTTCCATTCAGCATGGAAAGCGCATAATAGTCAATTAATCGAGTTGAGCCGGATGCGAAAGTGCATGTCGTTTGCCTAAAGCAGGATTTAAGAAAAAAACTCGTGTGACAGTTACTTATTTGCCGGGTTTTTCACGACGCCCCATTTTGTTATGTGAGTTAGTAGTTTGTGGGTTGATTGATTTCGTTTTAATGCTTTTTTATAAGAATTTATGAAATTATATTTACATGAACGAATAAATCTATATTATATGAATAAATTCACAAAATAAATAAAGATGAAAGTAAAACTAATTATTATAAAATAAAATCTTATAAAATTACAAATAAAAATATGAAATACTGATTTAACATACATAAGTACATCAAATTTATCAGACTGATAAAATAATTTTAGAGAATAAGGATATTCGAAAACCCCAAATCTCTTCATTGATGAATGTAAGTTTTTGAACGATAAGTGTCATTACTATTTTTATACTTGTCTGTAATCACTAAAAGCCATTATCATTATGAAAATGCATTAAAACTCTTATCTATAGATATGAAGTAACGAATACATCCTATCAGTTTTGTTTATCTTGTTCATTACTAATGTTTGTAATGAGGAACACATATATTTATTTATTTTAAACCTATTCTATTATGTATTGTTTATATTTATACGCAATATGTTTTCAAACAACAGACTTACTGAAATACAGTGATGTTAAAAGTACATTTAACCACAATATACTGTGTTATAATCCACTATATATGTTATATGCGTATGATGTGTATTTGTGTATGGTATGGTTTTGATGTAAATGGAAGTTAGAGATCAGAAATTAGTCTTATATCCAGAAAATAGGAATCAGGGGTCACTGTTTGCCTCTGTATAGATAAATAGTCGTAACATCTGTAGTATACGCTATTTGAGATAGTTAGCACCTTTGTGTCATATCATACGTATAGTTTTGACATGCTAAACAGATTGGCATCTACTTCCCTGTATTCAATAATGAGCAGAACCTTGTAGACATGAACATCTTCATGGTAACTTAATAGCACGTATATATTTTGATGTCATATGGAATATTGGTGACAGGTCTCAAGCCTATCGCCCAATAAATTGCTCATACCCCTAGTCTCTTAGTCGACTCCTACGTCTACAAAACAGCAGCTAGTAAGCATTTTTTTAACGTCCAAGATTGCACTTGTATTATTATGAACTATAACTAAAAACCTTGAAAGGCATAGAAATATGTTATCAGCTTACTAGTAAATAGAGCACGTTTCTAAAACACGTGCAATATTAACAACTTTGTTCTATACGGGTAGAAGATTACATAAATTGAAATTACTTCAATTGAGGTTCTATCCACTCCAAAGGGAAATAAGTATGGAACTGTAATTGTTTCTTTGAAATGAAGTTTCAAATTTCATGTAATATAAATTATCCAAGTTATAAGTTTAGGAAAATAATTCAATGCACATCAAAACTACTGAAATGTATACCAAAATATAGCTAAACGCACAGCAAAGGTTAGGTTTGGGTTGGGACTGTATTATTTTGGTGTACAATTCAGTATTTTAGGAGTGCATTTTCGTATAATCCTTCCTTTAAACAGTAGCCATAAGTTTATACTATGTATTTGATTAAAAGCAATAGTATACAATTTTCGTTGGTTTTAACCAGAGTTTTCATTTACAATGTTATATCTTGTTATACTGATTATTTCTTTTTTAATTTCAGGTATGTTGCTGTTACAAACTATAATGACAAATCCAATTGGTAATGTACAATACACATTATACACTTCATAGTTCACTCTTCGTACTCATACGCTTGTTATAATCGCTTTTATTATAAGAGTACATATGCAACTGTTTACCTATAATATAGATATTGTTAATAGCATGTTAATGACATTACTTGTGAATTTTAAGTCTTACGTGTACCATAGGTATGAAAAATCACATTTTGTGTTTAATGGTATCCTTAAATTACATTCAACTACTTTACACCTTAAACAACATATAAAAACAAAAAGATGTACGTATAACCGCCGAGTGTCTATCAGGAGGTGTACGGATATCAATGAAACGAAAGTGTTTTATTATCTCCGTGATCTTTATCTACCCCTCTGTAGGGAAACGGACGTGATGTGTAAAACAAAACAATTATAAACCTTTTTCTAGAACGCCTTAAGCCGCGGCGACTTTCATCTTTTTACAACACCTTACACCCAGTTCCCACAATCTCACCCAGTTACAAACAATGCTTGTAGAACAAAGATGGTGTAAACTTAGTGTTTATTGTTCAAATACTAAGAAGACTTGTCCTGAGATACGTCTGCGGTTGACCCCTAAAGAAATTCTCAAGACAAACTTAACTACTACCTATTGCTTGCAGTTTCGCACGAATTAAGATTGAACGACTGATATACATAGTATAAATAGTAGTTTATGTGTCTTAGAGGCATGATTGTACATTGTTGTACAGTAATAAATAACAAAAGAAATCTATAAAGCCTAAGAGGAAGGTAAAGTCGGAAGAGGTATGCCGCGTAGAACTTATATACATAGATCAAATTGGAGACATTCTTTTCAAGGCAAGGTACGTAGCGTGAAGAATAGAAGAGCATGTATGTAATTGAAGCAAGGGAGATTTATTAGAAGTGTTCCAGGTTACGATCGATAGTTGATGTAGGTGCCCTTAGGGACGTAGAGGCGTGAATATATGTAAAGTAATGTAATATATGTACATAGTATAAATACCTACAGTATCTGTGTTATCATCAGTGTGTTAGATACATGAATGTACATATTTTCATGGTTATTAATAACTCACGTTTTGAGTAGTCATTGCTAAATGATATATTTTCTATGAGGTATTGTTTTCTATAGTTATATTTTCTATAGGTTCATTATCCATCTGGGGTATAAAAGCACTATTGACGAAGATTGTATGACTAATTCATAAATGTGTTTTGTGATAGCCAGTATCAGACATGACAGTTGATAGTCACTGACATACACTGACTATTACCTTTTCGAAACCTAAACAGCCTGTACTGACTACGTTTGACTTCGCTTAAATTCAGTTATAGAACGAAATTCCATACTGTTCTGGTAGTGTAATGATATTTAACCAGAATTACACAAGATACTTCTCTCATGCACTAAGTTAAGTATATACTGAGTATGAGTATGAAATCAGATACTAAGTGAGGTTTCTGTTAGCGATTAACGTAACGACCATTTCGCAATAATAACGCGACAGTGTATATCAAACCGTAACTGCGTAACGAGTTTACGCAACTATCCACGGCTAACACGGCATACACATCACGTACATGATCTTAGAAAGGGTGGACTGAACCTTGAAGTCTAAGGAATATTAAGGCGTCTAAAGTCGGACATATCTTAACAAATTTTTATGTATAAGAGTGACAGAGAACGCAGGCGCTCTTAGATTTCAGTTCATCCTTTTAGGGATTATGGCTCTGATGCATAAAAATACAAGTAGCGTTAAGGTTATATTCTATCTAAGAACATTTATACACGATAAGCCCTTTAATCTATAAACAAGAATCATATATCATATGTTTTGCCGTCCCTGCCAAAAATGTTCGTCTCATTAAAAACCTTACTTACGTAAACATACTCGAAGCTACTTCTAAGGTTACCGTTTCTTGTGTCACTTATTAGATCGTCTATCTAAGCCCTAGACTAGATCTAGGCTTCATTTACGCACTATACCGTGTCTTGACTCCCCGTATCTCATCTTTCACGCACGCGCGTTGCCTTTGATGACAAGTCGACCAAAAAGGATGATCCTCATTCAGCGTAAAGAAACAAGAGAAAGTGTTTTGATGAAAATCAGAAAGTTTTACTTTTAGATCTGAGATGGACAAGGTTTCTATTGGCGTGGTGAATGGTTGGGCCGACCATGTTGGGTTGGGTTATTTTGGAATATGCTGCTATGTTTATTGTTGAGTTAGGTTAGACAAAAATATATTGTAAAAGACGTTGTGACCTTTTATGTAACATTTAAGCATAATTATAATCATCTTGGTTGAAGATACTTCAGTGTTTGTCCCTGATATAATATAAGATCTTAGTTATCAAAAATATAATATAAACTCGAGCATATATATCTTTATAAATTAACGTACTATATAAATGTTATGTTAATTAGCTAATCTACGGCCGAATAACATTTGTTATATAAACACATAATTACGAATATTTGAAGCGTACCTTAATCTAGTTCTATAATTCTAAATTTAGAATCCTAAACCTGTTTATACTCGCACAAAAACTGTCTACTTATCACCAATGAAGCGTATCTATCTACTACATCGATTACTAGCTAATCCAACTACTCTTTACTCACTTGCAGCCAAACCAACTTGTCGACAAGTGAGTGGCGACTTGAAAACTAAACAGCTCCAAAAAGATAAGAGATTTGTCGAGCCGCGTAAACATATAAAACAAGTAATTACCGGGCTTTGATTAGAATCTACATTACATTCACGTAACACTTGAGCACATAATAATATATGCGTATAGAGAAACGACAAAAATCTTGAAAGTGTATACAGAAAAATTCGCGTAGATTTGGTTAAGTAGGTCAATTTGGCTTGGTTTTTGAGATATAGAAGTAAGATATTTAAGAATATGATATTTACCTAATAGATTCCATGTTATCCAAACACCTTAGTAACCTCCTACGGCATGCCGGGAAGAAAAACAGCTAACAAGCATTATTCGAGTATCAAAATCTTAATCTTTCACACATTTTAGTCTTAAGACCAGAATGGGGCGTTGTGAATGTGAGAAATTTATATTATACATAATACGAATAAGACTACCATACACATTATAAAAGAAAAGGTTTTATAAGTAAACCTGACTTTTACTGTCATAAACGCAGCAGGCAATCCCGTCACATATTTTTGTATGTATGGGCAAAACACGAGTATTTGAAAGCAATAGTCATAATGAGTTTATGGTTGAATTTTATGAGCAATTTGCAATGTGTTTGAATTTTTAGTAATCGTGACTAAACGAATGTTCGATTTTATTGCATATTTAACAAGTAGCAAGTTGATTGTGTGCGAAAAATTCACTTTTACTTTACGTAAGAACGTGTTATTGAATATCGAAATGAATTTCAATAGTCATAAACAGTTTTGGTTATAATTTGTCTTCTTTTTCAATATTTTGCAAATCCATAGTCGCACGTAGACATAATTAAAAACAGAAACTTCCACTTCATATATTGAACAGAATCTTCTATGATAACTTTCTATTAGGTACCCTACCATCATAAGATCATTTTGACCTAAGCTAATTAAAAAGAAAGAAAAAACATTTATTCTGGCATAAAGACAGTTTTTAAAGACATTTTGTTATAGATAATCTACGGCATTGGTAACATGTTAATATAATACCCTCTAATAAATGCCTTTAAAAATAGTTTTCGTCACAAACGCGGATATCTGAATTTCCTCAATACCTTATAGTGCAACATTCCTTACATTTACATCTCATTGACAAAAAAATCAGATCATAATAGAACAAAGGAATTACGTAATACTATTTAAGATGTATTGAGGTATTTCTTCTCAGAAAAACTTGGATATTCGACGTGTGAACGTCAATTTATGCGGTACTTTCAATAGATTGCATGTAGATTGGCATTTATGTGTATTTATATGTACTTAGTTGAATTTATGTAAGAGCATGTTTGAGAAGGTTAATTAGTGAGAGTGAAATAGTGAATAGTAAGCAACCTGTCATTTATATTCCAAATGACGGCACAACCCTAACATTCATGCTGAAGAGAAACCTAAGATAATTTTTTCCACCATCACCAAGTTTCTGTACATCCGGAAAGGTATTAAAGCCTCTACCTACCTCGAAAGACTAAAAATTCGTACTATCTATATACTCGTAGTTATTTCTCAATCAACATCGTAATGTAGTATTATATCTACTAATCTATATACAAACGAGGCATAGACCTCTTGTAAATTAATTATGTATGCATGTAAAGAGTTTGTTTAGCATGTGTTTAGTTCATTGTGCACCATTTATGGTAATTGTTAATTGTATTGTTATCTTTATTAGTAATAATCAATTGAATGGTGTGTTTGGAATTAATTAAAGTTTCGATACGATTTACATTGTTTAAAGTTTATTTTAATTTATAGCGAGTACTCTTGATATTAGTACAGTGTTATAGTACTCTAGTTTTTTCATTCTTTTAAGAACCTATATTTATAGTAGGCATCACCACTAATACTTTTAAATGACTATAATTTCCTACAATTTCTTACATCTACGTTTTTTATTCTGTTCAACGGTCCTTTGAAACCTTTTGTTCTTTTCGCATCTACAATAATCAATGGGTGTATATTAAGATACGTAACTTACGTACCTTTACTCATATTTAAGTACATAGTAATACATCGTTTACATATATGTATATCCCTATCTTAAGGACAATATTCCTTTAAGACGGCGACAGAATATTGAAAGTTAGCTTTGAATCAAACTTTTTTTTATGTTCTTACCTCTTGTCACGATATCTTCTGATTAGGCAACAAGTAGTTGTCACGACACTTATTAAATATTCATTTAGAACATAGTTTTTCCCTGTTACACATGCCCGATTATTTAGGACGTGGGACACAAGTTAAACAATCGCTTAACTAATCAATACACTGTTAATACTGTGTCAGTGTCTTTAATCACATCTTACGTTTTTGTATGGAAAACCAACCAGGCTAAATGGTCTTTAAAGTTGAACAAAATGTAAGGAGACAGGTGTCTTAATAAAATGGTTAATCGATAACAATTGGCAAATCATTTATTAGTTCCCATAGATTTTGTTTCAATATTTAGGACAATTGTATTTATGATGGTAGGTTTGCATACTTAAATAGACAATCTGTTTTTTGTATATTTCAAATAGTTTCAATATAAATGTAATTAAGATACATTTCATAAATTATACGGTGAGGGAAAACATCGTGAGGAAACCTACCTGTTCGTCGAACAGGTAATAAATAACTAGTGCTTTTAAATGGAGACATGGCTGACCACCTGTAACATTGAGTACTGACCATCTGGTCAACACGTGGGTTCAAGGTATCTATAGAATTACTACCTTCGTAATTGCGGCGATGGAAACCTGAACCTCTGACTACCCCGCAAGAGTTAATGGTCGTGAATTATAGTTACTTATATTCCGACTAGATTGTTTATAACAGACCTATGTTTCATTAAACTGTGTCAGTAAGATTATATTAAACGATACAGTTTGACTAGTAAGATCTTACTTGGAATCTTGTTCGCCAAAATATTACAGTTATTAGACCTTAATACGTCAGAACAAATTTATAATGATCCAATCGCTTTATAACTATGATTAATTACTTATGTATAAACACAGCTATACTCTTCAAATAAATTTATATAGCAAATGGTTACGATGAACATATCATTCTATTTTTCATGTAAGATACTTCATTCGCGCCTCTATTTACCAAAGGTAAGATGGGATAGGTAAAGTCTATGGATCTTGTTTATGTCTCTTTACGAATAATAGTGATAATAATTTTGACAGTAACCTATTGTACAAACATACCTGCGAAAACCTTCCTTATTATTATGTATCTTTAAAAAGAAAATAAGCGGGTAGTTTCCTCCTTATCAAGTCCCAGAAAGCACGGCATCGATCACTTACCTATTACCCCAATTTCTGACCTTAATACGTCACTACATATAAACCAAACTATCAGATCGAGTGACTATCTAACAAAGATTAATCGCACTTAAATTTTCCATCACAAAGCTAAACGGGCATGCTGTAATCGTGTTTGTTACATTCCAAATGATGAATTACGATACGACTGGTAGAAATGTAAGAAACTGCCTTCTATTGTAGCGCGCACGCGAGCCAGGTTCGATTCTGCTACATACACATATACACATACTCGTACAATTCAATTTAAGGGACAAAAAAGCTTGGATATAAGGTATCTCCTAGGTCACTTTTTAGCATGAATATTGGGCTCATAATGGAACAATCGTGACAGGTTGCTAGCTCATATCGCAATGTATCATATTGACCTCTAGTCCCGAGAAGAACGGCAGCTAGTTAGTGTTTTTTATGGCTCAGACTAGCACGAGAAACAAACATATGAATATGATGTTAAAATATTATCTAGCGTATTCTCTATCGATTATTCCTTTTGAGGCGAAGAGAAAGTCATAGTATCTCCGATGTTTCTTTTAGTATAGTTATAAGTAGTGTATATAGATGAAATGTTCGCAGATTCTGTGATAGATTCTGTTTGTCTGAATTCTAGCGATAGACTCTCTAACATTCTATTTGAATATTTTAGAGGCTTATTTGGAGTAACTACGTACTTCATCATTAATTATTTATTAATTAAATATAACATATTCTAGAACCTACGAGAACCCAGAAAACATCGCAAATAATGCGCACGAGAATCGAATCCAACTCTTTCTATGTCGACTATGTACGCCGAACGTGACGAAACGAAACAATAGTTTTCGTTTTTTTTAGGAAACAAAACACTGCATTCATTGGGCCGATTGTGCTTTGTTTGTTACTGTTGTAATGGTAGATATAAGAGATTGAGAGGTAGAATTGCAAAACTACCATAATGCTATTATAGGTTAGATAATTGGTAGAAAAACTAGGTCCGTCGTATGATAATACAACAAAGAGACGAAAATAAAAGATTTAATTGGTTTCAGTAAAACAAATGCCAGTCAAACTTTCAACAAAAACCGAAATAATGATCAGACTATATATTATATAAACAGAGTTAGTATAGGTCGTTAAACATTATTATATTATAAAACATTATACTAAATCCCAAAGTATACAGTGGTAGTTGAAAACGGTTAAGTTTATTTAAAAATATCGGACAAAGACTCTTGGCTTTACTACAACTATATACAGCTAAATTTGAGTTCAAATGATTACCCAAAAGTAAATCTCTAAACACATTTATTCCCAAAACCATACATCAAACTCCCACGCACTAATTTCTTCATTTTCCAACTTTCCACCAAGGAAATCTTTACAACTGAGTTACGAATTAGAAACACTTTCACCCACTACATTAGATTACATGGAGCTACTAACATTTCACTGTCATACAAAGATGGAGACATTATGTAAAATAACAATATTACTCGGTTTGACGTCATTGTATCATTATTCTCTGAATGACAGCTCTTCACTTTCAGTTTTGCTACTGCTTCGGTAATTATAGCTAGTTTTGGCAGCCACTTTCTTAAGTGTTTCTTCATGAAATTTATACTTACGAGTACATACATATACTCTAGTCCCTTATCTGCTGTCAGTTGAATAAAAACTTGGAAACAACAACTCTGTTGATGAAATAATTATGGTAACGTAAATAAGTTCCATGCTAGGTACATAAAAGAATGCCTAGCTGCCGTTCTTCCCGACATGTCACAGGAGGCGACTAAGGGACTAGGGGTCAATGGAATCTGTTCGGCGATGGGCTAGAAATCTGTCACGAATGTTCCCTTTGACATCACAACCCCAATATTCATGATAAAAAGTGACCTCAATGATATTGTCGTCTACAAGTTTCTGTCTAACCCGAAAAGGATTAGAGGTCGTGAATACATCTTTATGTAAATAAGTTTGACAGACCAAACGTATTTATTATAATAGTCAACTAATTAGTTTTTACAGTCTTGAGTATGAACAGATAGGCATAGGCGGAGATCACAGATCCTCATTTTTTCCTGATCCTGGCATACCACTTTCACTTCACTCACATCCATACATCTCCCATACAAACTTGGCTGTAATTGGTACACTATTTTCTTAACCTTTTGTAGCTTATGGTACAGTACAAACTAGAATCAACTTTCGAAAATACAAATACAAATTTAAAAGACATTGAACTTGTATAAGAGACTACTTATATTTGACATTAGAATAGAATGATTAAGTATTCAAATATCAAGAATGTATTTTTGATGAGTCTATTAGTCAATGCGGCTTTGATCTTAACCTTTGCTTAGTTAAACGATTGAATAAAGATTTTATAATACATATTTAAAAGCGTCTTTTAGTCTTTAGAAAAGTAGTTTGTATTCATGCAATAGGGAATTGTTATTTCAGTGCCTTGCGTCCTCATATCCATTTCGGAATAATTTTCTACCCTCATTTGAGATTCTACTAATATGAAGTTTATATGACAGATTTCTTGACTGTGGTAATAAATTACATTACAACTTATACCGTTATCTCTAACAAGCTAGTTAATGTACTTTTAACATTCTAGTTTCCTATTGCAGGTACAACAGTTAGGGATTAATTAAAATAGGTTTATATACCAATCATCCAAAACTACTTATAATGTCTACAAAACTCCAGTTGACAACTGACATTTCATTAATATGTCAGTCAACAAAACTCTTTCAAACGTCATATTCAAAAGACATTCTACTTATCTATTCTTTTCAACCATCAAGGAAACCTTGCCAACCACGGCAGGTGAAATCGACCTGTATCCAGCACCAGATAAGCGCCAATCTTCGACTTATGTGCACATTTGAACCATGACCTCTGGTGCCAAACAGAGCGAGACGAGATAATTCTCTTGTTCTGTCAAATTGACATCTGATTGCTGAGTTGAGGTAGGACGCTTTCTATTGTGCAATTAAAGGGACAATAAAAGCTTGTAGTACATATTTATATTATGTACATGTAGTTTATGTACGTCTAATTGAACATAATACAGATGTACATACGTACATATTATGTATGATCTTATGTCACATTCGAGGAAGAGAGAATGTTAGAGACAATAATATATTGGGGTGCAAGGAGGCACACTCATCACCCAAGTGCCTCAAGTCAACCTCACCTGCCCGTGGTGCACCCTGCTGACCAACGAACGAGGCTCTGGCGACCGATAAATGGCGGTATAACCATTTCCGAAATTAGCATAGCTAAATACATCAGGCCAGTGACGGGCAGCAGCGTCACTGGTGCGATAAACTATGCTCTGCGCTCACCAACCCGCCTGCCCAGCGTGGTGAGTATGGGCATCAACCCCCAATGAGTCACAACACAAAAGGTTGGCCCCCAGTTCCCGGTCGCCCTACTATTCTGGACCATGGCAGAGGTCTCGGTTACGGTAGGGCAGGGGGTGCTAAGAATCCCCGGGTTACGGACGGCTGCCACAAACTGACCCTGGCGACGTTTAATGGACGGAGTCTGCGGCTGGATGAGAGCTTGGCGCAACTGGAAGTGGAACTATCTAACATAAGGTGGCATGTTCTAGGGTTATCGGAAGTCCGAAGACAGGGTGAGGACACCATAACCCTGGAGTCAGGCCATCTGTTCTACTTCCGGGAGGGCGCCCAGCGGTCTCAGGGTGGCGTGGGCTTTCTCGTCAACAAGGTTCTCCGTGACAATGTGCTGGAGATTTCGAGTGTGTCAACCCGGGTAGCGTACCTTGTACTGAAACTGACCAAGAGATACTCTCTTAAGGTCGTGCAGGTATATGCGCCGACGTCGGCATACTCGGACAGTGAGGTCGAGGTGCTTTATGAAGATATCGCCAAAGCGATGCATAACACCACCAAGACCCACTACACCGTTGTCATGGGGGACTTCAATGCCAAAGTGGGAGTGCGCGAATGCGACGAGTCGCGTATTGGAACGCACGGAATTGGACGCAGAAACGCCAGGGGGCAAATGCTGGTCAACTTCCTGGACAAAGAGGGGTTGTTCTGTATGAACACATTCTTTAGGAAGAAGCCCCATAGGAAGTGGACCTGGCATAGCCCAGATGGTGGGACGAAGAATGAGATCGACTTTATCTTAGCGGACAAGAGGTACATATTCAGGGATGTCTCAGTGGTCAACAGGTTCAAAACCGGCAGCGACCACCGACTAGTGAGAGGCATCCTGAGTATTGACTTCAAGGCTGAGAGAAGTCGTCTGACGCGATCCGTTCTTCGCCCAACGATGCTCCAATCCGTGCACGGCTCTGAAGCGTTCCAGTTGGAACTACGCAATCGCTTCGATGCACTAAAGGCCACGGCAAATGTTGACGAGAACCTGGATGATGTAGTGAGGGTTCTTCGTGAAGTGGGTGGGAAACACTTCAAGGCAGGACGAGGCAGCCGAAAATCTAAGCTCTCAAGCGCAACCCTGGAATTGATGCGGATTCGACGCACAATGTCAGAGGGAGCTTCGTCAGACACCCAACGTCTCAACAAGACCATCCGAAAATCGGTGAGACGTGACCTCCGAAGCTTTAATGCTCAAATTATTCAAGAGGCTATTGAGCTAAATCGGGGGTCTAAAGTCTTCAATAAAAGAATGGGTCGATCTAGTCTGACGAAGCTGAAATCCTCAGAGGGCAAGACCGTCACCTCAATTCCAGGGATTCTGGCCGAGGTTGAGAGCTTCTACGGCCGTTTATACGCCTCGCATGCCACGAGGCCCCCACCCGATACGAGGGACCCAAGAGCTGCATTGGTGCGCCATTTCACGGACGATCTTCCACTCGTGGACGTGGACGAGGTTGGGAGTGCTCTCAGACAACTTAGTAATGGGAAGGCTCCCGGCGAGGACGGAATCACCTCTGAGCTTCTCAGGGCGGGAGGATCTCCGCTCCTGGAGAGGCTCAAGGATTTGTTTAATTCCGTCATAGCCAATGGGACTACTCCGAAGGCGTGGAGTGGGAGCGTAGTGGCCTTGTTTTTCAAAAAGGGAGACAAGGCCCTACTGAAGAATTATAGACCAATCGCGCTCCTAAGCCACGTCTACAAGTTGTTCTCGAGAGTGCTTACAAATCGTCTGGCCTCAAGATTTGACGCCTTCCAGCCGCCGGAGCAGGCCGGATTTCGAAAAGGCTATAGTACCGTAGACCACATTCACACGGTGCGGCAGGTTATACAGAAGTCCCATGAGTATAACCGGCCGCTGTGCCTTGCCTTCGTGGATTACGAGAAGGCCTTCGACTCGGTCGAGATCTGGGCTGTTCTGGAATCGCTGCAGCGATGCCAGGTCGATTGGCGATATGTGCAGGTGCTGAAGAGCCTATATAGTATGGCAACGATATCTGTTCAAGTCCAAAACCAAAAGACGAGTCCTATACAGTTGCTCAGAGGAGTGAGACAGGGGGATGTTATCTCCCCAAAACTGTTCTCAAACGCACTGGAGGACCTCTTCAAAACTCTGGATTGGACTGGGATGGGTATCAATGTCAATGGCAGATACCTCACGCACCTTCGCTTCGCTGATGACATTGTATTGATGGCGGAGTCGCTGCAGGATCTGCAGGAAATGCTGCACAGTCTGAACGCTGCCTCACGGTCGGTCGGTCTCCGGATGAACTTGGACAAGACTAAGGTCATGTTCAATGAACTTGTGGTCCCGGAGCCGATTGCGATCAATGGAGAGGCGCTCGAAGCTGTCCAGGAATATGTCTACCTGGGACAAGTATTGCAGTTGGGTAGGGACAGTTTCGAGCGGGAGATTTCCAGAAGAGTGCAGCTGGGCTGGGCAGCATTTGGGAAGTTGCGTCACATCTTCTCGTCGCCACTACCGCAGTGCCTGAAGACCAGGGTTTTTAACCAGTGTGTCCTACCCGTAATGACATACGGATCCGAGACGTGGAACATGACAGTCGGGCTAGCCCACCGACTACATGTCGCTCAGCGAGCAATGGAGCGTTCAATGCTGGGTATCTCGTTAAGGGACAGAGTCCGGAATGAGATTATCCGGCAAAGAACCAAAGTGATAGACATAGTCTATCGCTGTTGTAAACTGAAGTGGCAGTGGGCCGGTCACGTCTGTCGTAGAACCGACGACCGCTGGAGTAAAGCGGTTCTTGAGTGGAGGCCACGTCTCGGCAAACGTAGTGTAGGACGCCCCCCTGCCAGGTGGACCGATGACCTCAAGAAGGTTGCTGGTAGTGGCTGGATGAGGGCCACGAGAGATCGTCTTTTGTGGCGTACCCTTGGGGAGGCCTACGTCCAGCAGTGGACTGATACAGGCTGATTGATTGATTGATTGAATAATATATTCTCTTAGTTATCTTTAGCTATTATTGGGTTAGATATATGGATATGGATATAGAAAATTAGAAACATGTTGCTAGCCTAACCACTATTAGCTTCCATTGCTCTTTACTTTGTTAGTCGCCTCCTATGACATGCCGAAAATAGCAATAACATTTTCAGTGTAACTATAAATCTCTTCCTCCGCAATCCTCACATTGGCACTCGATCCTCTGGCTATCCTTATAAGGGATATTAATTAGTCATGGAAATGAACGCTATTATAATATTTAAACATTTCCATGGACGGTTCAGTTCATTCACTACCGTTTCAATAATTTTGCATATTGAATATTAAAATAATTTACTGATTTGAAATTTGCATAAAATATTAACTACAACACTATACTTTTGCATGAATAATGAAAAGACTTTTCTTTAAACAGGTGTTTTGGTACAATAGATAGATATGACTATTTATTTTGACGTACCTTTTAGCATATAACGAACCTTCATTATGCATGCAGGACATTGCTGACTTCAGATTATAACTTTAAAATCTTAAACTTCAACGTACGAAGTATTAGAAAGAACCTCGACAGCTTGATGGCTTATATAAGACATACAGGCGTGGTATTTGACATTATCACGCTAACTGAATGTCGTATTGATAAATCCTCGATAATAACACAAATGCAGGGATATACAGAACTGATAATAACATAAATCAAAATAGTGGAGTTGTTGTTTATGTGAAAGACACATGGACTGTTAACATAAGTGAACCAAAGCTAATGGAAGCAGAATGTTTGGTAATCGAAATACCTAACTTTTTAACATTACTCGCATTCTACCGCTCTCCCTCTTTTAGAAATACAGAAATTTTTATGACGGACCTTGACCTACTACTACAAAAATATAAAGACAAAGAAAATATAGTGACAATGGGGGACTTAAACATTAATATTATACCACTAGCCGACGGCCGCCTTAAAAACGAATCACTGGAATACCTTTGCCTAAATGCTGAATATGGACTCAAACCAACGATTACTAAACCAACGCGAATTAGCTCGTGTTTAGACCATATTTTTGTTAAAACCAACGACCCAGCTGTTGGCATCGTTTGCGATGCAGATCTCACAGACCACTCAATAACAATCTGTGGTATTACTCTTAAAAAAAGACTAATAAATCGACCGCAAAGAACATACCTAAAGAGAGATATAAACGCAATATTACACGAATTACAAGGCACTGACTGGTCTAAACTTGATGGTATGGACGTTAACGAAGCTGTGGACATATTTAGCAATTTATTAAATACAATAATAAATAAACACACACAAGAAAAGAAAATCCCAAGAAGTAAATATAACCTGAAAGAGTGGATTACCCCAGGGTTAATTCGCTGTATGAAAAATCGAGATAAATTGCACATCAAAACAAAAAATAATCCTAACAATTTGACAATAAAAACGACATACATTCGATATCGCAACTTTTGTAATGACCTTATGCGTAAGCTAAAACATCAATATGAAGAAAATATGATAAAAGAAAACAGTAAGAACCCAAGAAAGCTATGGAAGGCTATAAAAGAAATTACACATTTAACAAAAATAAATCAAGAGCCTGTGGATCTATTAGATATCCCAAATTCAAGTGATACTAACAATTCTTTGAACATATGCAACAACTATTTCTCCACAATTGGACAAAACCTTGCTAATGAAACTCTGACAAATCTAAACACAAATGAAAAGGATCTAGCTGCATCAGCCTTGAACCACTCTAATTATACATTTTCTAGATCCCTTTTCCTACAACCAACTGATCATGTGGAAGTAGACAAACTTATAACGCAATTACAAAGCGGCAAAGCTCCTGGTATGGACACGCTAAAAAATGATTTAATAAAACAAATTAAAACCTGTATTATTCAACCACTGACAACAATTTATAACAAGAGTCTTGCTAGTGGCATTTTCCCAAATTTATGGAAATTAGCATTGATCCGTCCTATTTTTAATAGTGGAAATAAAAACATACCAGACAATTACCGTCCTATCAGCCTCTTAGGAGTTTTTTCTAAACTGTTGGAGAAACTAGTAAACAAGCGCTTAATAAGCTTTGCTGAAAGACATGGTCTCATATCGGAAAGACAATTCGGATTTAGACATGGAAAATCGACGGCCGACGCAACAGACTTGCTGGTGACTCTGATATCGTCGCACTTAGATGTCAATAAAAAAAGTTTGGGTATATTCCTTGATCTCTCAAAAGCGTTCGATACGGTCTCCATACCAATTCTGCTCAGAAAGCTCGAGCATATGGGTATCCGTGGTGTCGCTTTGAACTGGTTTCGAACGTATTTAATGGATAGAAGACAAGTTGTAAAAATAGGCCAACAAACAAGTCAACAAAGTACTGTTACTTTTGGAGTTCCACAGGGAAGCATACTAGGCCCTACATTATTCATTTTATATGTAAATGACATTCATAAAACCTTTGATCAGAGTCAATCAGAGATAATATGCTATGCTGATGACACTGTTGTTCTTTATCATGGAAGTAGCTGGAACGATGTGTTCGCACGAGCAGAACAGGGAATGGCTGATATTGCTAGATGGCTACAGCAAAACTTGATGACCCTAAATACAAAGAAAACTAAATACATCTGTTTCCATAAAACAGCAGCGTCATCTCCCAAAACCACTCCTGATCTAAAAATTCACTTTTGTACAGGAAATGTTAATGTCAACTGTAACTGTGAATCGATAGCTAGAACAGACTCAATAAAATACCTAGGATTAATAGTGGACGAGAAATTGAATTTCAAGCGGCATATATCTATGCTATCTGGTCGGATTCGGAAAGTCATTCATATAATGAGAAAACTGAGAGACGTAGCTTCATTTGACACACTAAAGACTATATATTTTGCACTATGCCAATCACTACTTACATATTGTATAACTACATGGGGATGTGCAACGAAAACTACTTTAATAGAACTCGAAAGAGCACAACGATCAGTACTTAAAGTAATGCTCCACAAACCTTATAGGTATGCAACAACAAATCTTTACCAAGAATGCCAAATTCTAAATGTACGACAACTATATATTTCAAAAATGGTTATAATAGCCCACAAAATTATGATAAATTCAAATGACTACAAGTCACGTCTACAAAGACGAGTATTTAAAATGACAGTTCCCAGAATATGTACATCCTTTGCTGGACGCTTTTTTCCACATGTGTTACCTTATATATACAATGCAGTACTTAATAAATGCGACATTAAAACAGCATCTGTAAGAGATGCCAAAAAACAAGTCAATAGTTGGTTATTAGGACTCACATATGATGAAACTGAACAAATGCTTCTTATTTTAAGCTGACCGAAATTAGTAATACTTTGGTATAACACAAATGGAGCACGTACTTTAAATTTTTATTTTTAAATATTATAATTTATCTACATACTAGTATATATTAGTTCATATTTATTATTTCAAGTATTTTATGTATACCTATATATTTTATTAATTATATGTATATATAATATATATATATATATATATTTTATACTATATTATTAAGTTAACTTAGTTAAATGGCGAAACCACCCAACATAAATACCCTGCTGATTCGATGTGGTACTCATAATACAGGCTTGCCTAGTGTGAGGCCATGGTTGATCCTCTTGGACACTCAACACCCGCGTGGGATCGTGCGCTCTGGTGCCCACTGTATGGGAGTTTGGAGAGTGGGACCGGACCGGATAATCTTTTAATTCTTCTTTGAATTTATTGTTACACGCCGAATAAATACCTTTTTATCTTTTTATCTTTTATCTTCCATATTTAAACAGTCGTCAAGACATTAACCTAAAACAAAGTAATATTATAAACGCAAATGTGTAAGTATATACTTGATAGGAAAGTAAGTTTATTATACTCTATACAGAATTTATGTACCTTCCTATACCGTCCGTGTAAATAGATAAATCATTCTGAACCAAATAAGCGTACATTATTTCGTTCAGAATGATTTATCTATTTACACGGACGGTATAGGAAGGTACATTTAAAATCGACATTCGTTTTCCGAATCCATTTTTCCACAACTTGAATTACACCTATTTATTTCATGTAAATCATTAACCGCTAAGAACAGTTGAGAAGGAACAGTTGGTGATCCGTGATCTCTGCCTAACTCTTTGAAGGGAAACGGACATAAGATTTATCTTTATAAATCATTGAAAACATAGCGTCTCTATATAGTAAAACGTTAACGCTTGTTTACAGTAAAACATGCGTATCGTTTCTGCGAAGAAGTCAACTTTTTGTGTAGCGATGAAATGGAAAACAAATTGGTTCTCCCGCCCGTGAGTTTGATTGGATGGTACAAAAACCAACTTTCTCCATATCTCATCCTAGCTAACTGTGCCTTGGTTGACGCTGCACGCATTTTTCAATGTGATACGCTGGGTACATAAAGCTATGATAATATTTAGGACACTTAGAACATGAGAACATTAGAAATATTTTTGCGCGTTTATACCAATTAAATGGCTGACCACCTGTCACATTGAATACTGACTATTTGGTCAACACGTGGGTTCGAGGGGTCCATAGAATTACTACCTTCGCAATCGCGGAGTTGGACACTAGAACCTCTGACTACCCCACAAGGGTTAATGATCGTGAATGCATTTGTCTTTTGTTTGTAAACGAAGTAGTTCTTCTTCTTTGTAAATACATCTAAATCAATTTCGCTTAAAAGGATAGGTAGAACAAATAGGCAAAGTACTAAAGGTAATCTTAGTGGCTATAAACAACGAGAGTATATGCGGTTTGTCAGTAAAGCGGGGTTGGATTACCAAAGCGTGTGCAGACGACTAAATGTAAGATAACTTTACAAATGCACCATTATATACAAACACATCAGACCCGTTTATATATCATGTATCCCTAGTTTACCCTGACTAGCTATTGGCTTCATTGACATCCACATACCTAGAACCACAGAGTGTGTATGAGTATACAGTCTGTGGTTTTTAGGTTCTATCAAAATTCCATAATTACCTTCCATTGAAATAATCGATTTAGAAAAACTCTCAACAAAGTGTGGTAAATTACGTGACGCTTAAAAACTATGTATATACTCGTAATTTAGAATTAGTATTAGATGTTTTGATTCCAAAGACATGCTATCTGGTTACAACATATGTCAATACCTGTCTAGCACGACTTAAATGCCACTCCTCATTACTAAATTACCTTTGACCAAACATAGAAAACAGCTTGGGTCTTTTCCAAAGACGAAACTTAAAAAAGTCGTCTCTAAAACAATTAGAGTGTAACGGAGTTTGCGTAAGATGTACTTATGAACCTTGGGTTCGAAAGCTAATGGCATCTTGCTACTGTTTGTAAGATGCGATTAAGGGCTGTGGTGTAATGTTTGTTATTGGGCAAAGAGAAACCTTGGATCAGCATTAAGGTTTTTACTACAGTATTTACTACTATATTTTTGTTTACACAACATCGGGTTTTTAATGATTTGATAGTTAAGTTTGGACTATATTTTAATATAATCTAGAGGGTAGATTAATTTAAGTATCAATACCTTCATTTATTATAATATTAAAAATGTTTTATTTTACAACTACAAAACACACTTGAAGAAGTAATCAACTTATATATAGCACAGATTTTAATACAAACTCAAGTAGTTGCATTGCGGTGTAAATATTATACTACTGATTTGTAAGTTCTTCTATCCTTACAACACACTTTTTTCAATAGGTTATCATTGTATATTACATAGTATAATACTATCTGTAACATTATTTCCGAATAATTATTTTCACATACATTTTTATGAGTGAATAATTTGATTATAACAATTTTAATAGACTCTTAATACTCGTATAATACTATGAATTATGCGTATATTTAAATTAATGGGAATTAAAAAGGGAGTGTGTATACACCATAGTCGTAAAGCGTATTATGTAATGCTTTTAAAGTAAAGCAAAATAAAATTCCTAACTAATATACAAAAAACAAACAAACGCATTCACGACCATTAACCCTTGCGGGGTACTCAGAGGTTCAGGTGTCCATCTCCGCAATGCGAAGGTAGTGATTCTATATCCACCTTGAACGCACGTGTTAACCAGATAGTCAGTACTCAATGTGACAGGTGGTCAGCCATGTCGCCATTAACAAGCACTAACTATTACCTGTTCGACGAACAGGTAGGTTTCCTCACGATGTTTTCCCTCACCGTATATAATTCAACGCATTTCGTAAATGTGTTTTTATTACGAAAATGTACATAGAAATTCATTAAACTTCATTTCCATTGGTACATGCTCAAACGGGATTTGAACCCTGTACCCACTGATACAGAGCCAAGCCCCAAACAACTGAGCTACGTCGAATTAACTAGTACTACTCTACTACTCGAAGTAACTAATATACAAATTTGCTTAATCCTTTATATAAAAACTATTATTTCTTTGAACAAAACCAACACAAACCTTTGTTCTAAGATGCGTCATACTCCATTATGATTAGGATTCGAAGCAAGCACGAACCGCCGAAGGATTTCGTCATGCGACGTGATAGAAACCACTCAGCAGTCACGAGGGACCTCATCAAGGCTTTCTTGTTGGGCTTTGTTGATTAGTATGAATTATTGGTTCATGGTTAGCGGATTTTGTGTATTGAAATACAGATATGACCGAAGTATTATGTTATTTAAGTAGGATTATGGTAGATGAGGGAAAAAAACAGTTAAGTATATGTGTAAAGTTTGAATTCAAACCCAATTTAATGTCAGAAAGTTGCCGGTCTAATACGAGTATTCAGTTACCTTACACTTTATTGCTATGCTCAAAAATATAGTTTGTATATTTATCGATAACAATACTTACAATACATATGTACGTTATATGTACATATATATGTTCTCTATTGAAATGATCGGGATAGGAAAATTGCAGTTTATCCTTGGCGACTCAATGCTACTTTATTAACAGGTTACAATCACAATACACATTATCACCATGTATATTTTAAAGAAATAAAACATTTATTGAAGAGACACAAAGACAATTTTGGAACAAAATACATGACTTTCATAACAAAATACACTCATATTTGCTGCTCAGAATTATTTTAATTTCCTTCATTATTCTATTTTCTTTATACCTAACCTTGGGCATAACATGTAATATTGAAGCAATGAATAAGGTTTCATATTTTTGACGACCTCCGTGGTTCGATCGGTTAGCCACTTGAACATTAAACGCAAGATCCCGCGCTTGATTCCCGGTGGAGGGAGAGTTAAGAACTACGCTTTACTTATGCTTTCCAGTCTGAATGTTTAGTATATATGCGATATATATATATATATACGTATAGTACATTTTTCTTAAATATATAATATAATAATAATTATACGTTGACTAGTACCCTTATCACAAGTCTTAATTGTACTGAGCAAAATGTTAGTTTAATTGGTATGATAATGTCCAAATAATATTATTTTATACTAATAAATCTCTTTCTCTTCCCAGGAGTTGGAGCAAGAGAAGCATCTCCTGCGCAGGAAGTTGGATACCACCCAGGGAGAGTATGAAGCTAGGATCCTGGAGCTGCAGAATGACATCAAGGAGCTGGCCGGCAAGATTGACTCCAAGGACAGCTCTGTCAAACAGGTGAGACTTGACACAATTACATTTGGCTACATATCTAAGGTGGATAGGCTATCTTGGTGATTTATTTCGTAACAGAGTGATTAGAAATTTTGAAAAGTCGAAAAAAATGGCATCAAAAACCAATAATTGTTAAATTTTCTAAATTAGTAAGTCCATTTATCACAAAAATCTAACAAAAATTGGTTTTAATATTTTTTTTTACTTATTAAAAATGTTCATCGCTCTCCTGTGATATTGCGAAATGGCACATCAGCAAGATAGCATTACCAACGTCAATTTTGATGACCTACGTGGTGTAAATGGTAAACCACAAAAATGCTATGCGTAAGGTTCCGGTTTCGAATCCTAGTGGAGGCAAAATTAAGAATTACACTTTTCTTCTGCTTTACAATCTGGTAGAAGATAAAAAATATGCTGTATTTGTATTTATTTCTTAAATATATGATGAATAGCACTTATAACACACGTCTTAATTAGACTTACCAAGGGGCTAGTTCATTTGGTGTACTAGTGTCACAAATATTAATATTATTACATATGTGACCTATTTCGATCGATTCCCGATGAAAACTGTTCAGAATAATCTGCTTTCAGCCTGGTCGTTGATTTTATATAATCTTACTGAAATATTACCTACCTAAAAACAAACAGAATTCCTAATTACGAGTATAATTAAAAAGATGATATAAAAGCTATATCAAATATTGTTAATACTATATACATATTACGTCCGTATTTCTCTACTAAGTGATCATGCATCAATTTTATTTAAATCTTTATCTATGGGATATCATTTACCAACACTATTTATCTCACCGCTAGTACATAACTTGGTATTCTAGGCACTATATTACTTTCTTATAAACATACATAGACATGAGTTTCAACATAACAAATTTATTTCTATGCGAAGCCTTATTAGTGAGTCAATCCCCGAAATAATCTTGTTTATAACTCCAACCTTGGCATTTAATTAACTTAAAACCATTTTGGGATTTACGTATAGCCACTAATTAAGTGTTTACTGTCACGTTTTATGCTCTTTTACTAGTTTCCTGGGATATAATGAAATAGATCTAGCTGCCTTTCTTCCAAGCATGTCATAGGCGGTGATTTATTTACTATACTGGGTGATGTGCTAGTAACCTAGTATCAATATCTTATAGAAAAAGTATCACAACTGCGATAGTTACGTTAAAAGAGTGACAGATGTGGTATTAAGTCTTTTATTTTCTATCCACCCCAAAAGGTATAAAAGGATGTAAATACATACACACCACAACCGTTTCCGTACAGAGAGGTAGACAGAGATAAAGGATGATATATTCGTCTCAATTTTGGCAAACCATCTTTTCGCTCCATGATGAAATTCATACAACCCTTATACACACTCGGCGGTTATATGTAATTTTTATGTCTCATTTGTGTATATATACACGTACAACCACACTCAATCTTCATTCATCCACACTAAGTATTACAAAGGATGTAAGGGTAGGATCAAAGACCTATAATCAGGATGTATTGACAAACGGATTTCTAGTGGTTAGGTTCGATACCTGATTAGGACATCCCTTTTGGAATAGCAATTATAATTGTCATTGTTTAAGACATGTACTTCTATAGTCTCTTAAAGAGTGGACAGAATTAAAGGTAACGAAATAAAAACATAACATACGCTTCACGACTTGTGTATACACAATCCCTTTTTTTATTATGGCGGTGTAGTCATAGGCTTGAGTGCCCATCTCCGAAATTTCGAAGGTAAAATACGAACCTTATAATTGTTTTAGTCTCATGTTGGAGTTGAAATTTTAAGGAATTCTTTTAAATATATTTTATTAGTTATCATACCATCTCCCTTATTACTTCAATAGCATTTGTAATCCTTTGTACTTATTGTATGTTATACTTATTATGTTACTTATTGAAATTATAAGTTAGAAACACGTAAATAAAGTTTATAATCAAACTTTAAAACAGGTTACGAATTCTCAGTACATTTAGAATTTAAGTAGGACCCGAAATGGAATATTTCAGTATAATAGCAATGATAATTATTTGCTAACAAGTCTTGGTACTTACTTTTATTTTGAATTTCAAAATCCGTTACGCTTCTTAAGTACTTCAAACTACATTGCAATTTGAACCTTGTTACTATCAGTAATAGAGTGTAAATTAGTTATTCCTCTTTGAATGTCATTAACGACGCTCATTTGCTTCTGGTCAGTGGTTTCACTTTCAAGCGAATGTAGATCTTAAACCGTTAGTTCAAAGTGCAATTTACATTGTTGTTGCTCATATAAGACCTTGTTTCGTATAAAGAGAGGTCTTAAAAGTATTGTCTGTGGTTTCTTAGGTCGGATTCTCGTTCAAAACTGAACAGAAACTTGTTATCTATTAAAATAAAACTTATTTTCCATTGTATATTAATACATCCTCGTATATGTTTCAAATACTTACACTCTTAGGCAAATTTTGTGTTAAAACATAAAACCATAAAATCTTTATGGTAATTATTGTTAATCCCAAAATAAGTTTCATTGGTGAACGATGAATCAAGAGTTTCTAATACTGTACCTGGTGTTATTGAATATTGTTAATAAAATAGAGCATGTTCTTGTTGTACTAAATTTCTTTAATATGCCATTCTGTTAGGGAAAAATAACCCTTCATCTAAAACGATCACGACTTATCTCTTATCTGACTCACACCACCTAAATAACATAAAATTAAACTTACATTAAAAAGAATGAAGCGAAAGTGGTTTCCCAGAATTGGCACAAATGAGAATACGTAATCAGCTATTAAAATACATCTTGGCATAAAGTTTTAACATATTCTATCCTAACAAGGCCCCTAACTAAATAGCTAAACGTTAAGACAATAGATTGAAAATAATTGGAATCGATAATACACATTAGATTGACTTTCCACATGTGATTTTGTATCTGACTGACTGATGACTGGCGTATTCATAGGAGCTAATTGTTTACAATCTCAACGATCGATATACAATCGAAATGCAATCGCTATAGAGTTAGTAGAATCGGACCTCGGACTAAGTTAAGTTTTTATTCGCACTTGGTTGAAGACTTCTTATGATATATTAAGTTACACTGTTATTAAGTTCCATAAATGTAACATGTTGGTCGGGACTCAAACATTTTGTATTCTGCTGCCTTTAAGTGTTTTAGGGCCACTATCATGAATAGTCAAAATAACATATATGATCGACATACCAAACGTGATTATGTAGACTTTATTCCTCAAAATTTTGTAAATCCTTTTGCGCATTATGAATTTTGAAAATCTTTGAGATATTGCCAACACTGAAAGGCACATATTATGTGTGTAAGATATGATTGTATGTACAAACACATGAATTTATCTACGTTTAAAATAATCTAATTTTACATTTCTATCTATGTAATCTAAGTCATGTTATAACAATCTTTTGCACCCTCTTACTTATCCTCCCTTTCTTCTCGCAGCGCGAAGAAGAGAAGACCAGCCTGATAGCTGAGCTGACAGCCCAGAACTCCAGGCTAACAGCTCAGCTCAAGGAGTCATCAGCCACTGAAGCGCAGCTGATTGCTCAACTTGAAGGGCTGAAGGACCAGTGCTCGATCAGGAAGACAAGTTTACAGGTAAAGAGTTTATACATAAAATATACGTTTCACGGCTTGTGTATACTTCGAGATTTCGGAGATGGTTAAGTGCCTTCGACTACCCCACCACAATGAAAAAGGGACACTTCCTAAGGAGTAAGGAATTTATGTGGACTTAGTAATCTGATATTTGAATAGAAAATTAATAATAAACTTTCTTAGTGGGCTAGTCTAGTTGTGTCGGGAAAGTAACTATGGGATTAAGGGTTTAATTGGAGGTTAGGGGGATATGTTGGTTATTTAATTTACTTACTACAGCCTATGTTTAGCCAGAAGACTGTTGAATACTTCTTCTTTTTGGTATATCCTAAGTGGTAAATAATGAAAGAAAGAAATAGGTCCTTAAGGCTACATTTTTAATTTGATTTTTCTAAAAGAATCTTCACTTGTCGAAAGGAATCAAGGAGAACAAAAAGTTATTTATGCGAAATATAATCGAATTCATTTGTTATAATAAAGTCTTCCTATAGTATATGGCCACTTGGGACCCAATTTTCACCATTTCCTTTAACAATCTCCACAGCATCACTACATAGTATAAAACAAAGTCGCTTTCTCTGTCCCTATGTATGCTTAAATCTTTGAAACTACGCAACGGATTTTGATGCGGTTTTTTTAATAGATAGAGTGATTCAAGAGGAAGGTTTATATGTATAATAACATCCATTAAATAGCCAGAAGAGCGAAGCCGGAGCGGGTCGCTAGTTTTTAATAAATATAGTTACCTTAAACCATTGTGAAGCCAGTAAAACTTATTATGTTCCTTTCAAACCCAACAAATAAAGACAATGCCATATCGTGACATTATAAGACAGTTCGAGAACAAAAAGCAGATTAGCTCGTGTGCCTTATCTCTTACATCAGGTTATGCAACTGCATCACTCAATCCCGTTGGGTCGGATTCCGTAACACTTCCTGTCTGTACATCGTGACTAGATGCCTATCGTAGATGTAGTGTAACTGTAAAGTGCACTAAACGGTTCAGGTTAGGATGGATTGTGGGATAAAAGGCACTAAAGGAATTTAGAGTTCTATAAAAGAGAGGATATTCATTTATTTGGTACACAGACATAGCTTACAGATAAAATATTACTCGAAAAGTAAATGAACGAATAAATCTAAAATAATGTCGTAATTAATTTTTACTAAGTAAATTAAAAACTAATAATTACAAAATATATACATACATACATACATACATACGCTTCACGACTTGTTTATACACACTCCCTTCTTTTTATTATGGCGGGGTAGTCAGAGGCTTGAATGACCATCTCCGAAATTTCGAAAGCATGTCAGGTATGGATCATTCGAAGCCCGCGTATCGCTAGATAGACAGCATTAAATATATCTGTACAATTAAAATATATCTGTCAAATAAAATATATCTGCCAAATCACTGGCAGTGGCAGGAAGTGTCCTAAGAAGGCTGGTGGCATTTCCCCGTTGCACTGTTATGCTATGTGATAGGTATTTCTCAGGTCTCCATAAGAAAAATCTACATACATTATATCAATACTTTTCTAAATTGAGTCTTATCCCGATAAAATTAATTGGTTACCTAATCTGCTTGAACGATGATAAATGGTTAACAATATTCACTTGCCATTATAAATAAATTTCCTTTGTACTACTGAAATATTATGACCATAATGTATTTTATATCTCGACGTAATGGCTACGTTTAAAACCAATAAAAACAATATAAAACTACAATCACAAGACTAGTAGGTACTCTAAGTAAAATTTTCCGATAATCACGTGTTTATAAGAAAAGTGCATTGTACACTAACGCGATAAATTCACTCATTTCAACTCACTCATATCTCAAATCTTTAAAGTTTGTATATTTAACCAATATAGTACTTTATATCTACTCACACTAATGTTTATGAAACCCGAAGTGGCAATGAAATAAAAATTTTATGATCTTACTTTAACGTTTCATGTTTTAGTAGCCAATTAATTTTCGCAATGTGGTAGCTTTATTTCTTTTGCTTTCAAGTGTTTTGAAAAGTTGAATGAGTTTTTATTTCCTAGTATTTCATATGCATATAGTCGTACGTAGTCAGTTCAAATTGTTACAATAAAAATTTCAAATAAGCCTGATTAAGAGCCAACATCTTGGTGTATACTACAAGAATATACCAAGACCTTAAGTTTCATTACATTAATTTTCTCTAGACATAGTATGAAAATGTAGGAAATAATTTTTTCAAGAACAGATTTTATTTTGGAAAAAGTTGTGAAAAATCTAATAACAATTCTACTCTATCAGACATATCACCGTTGAAAAACTCAAATAGAAGTTCAATCACGAATATCTTCTACTACTACTAACAGATGATTTAGATAAATACCACAGAGATGGCGTCTCTCTGTGTGTTTCTTTTGGGTTTTTGTTATAATCTGTCTCTGTATCCGAATAAACGTTATCTTTCTTTAATATATCCTCTCATCTTTTCCCCAGGACCACGTCCAATCCTTGGAATCCCTGAAGTCAGAACTGGCGCTGGTGACGGACAAGAAGTCCGACCTGGAGCGTCGTCTGACCAGCAGCCTCAACGACAGGGAGAGCCTCAGCCAGCAGCTGGAGGAAGCCAATGACAGGATCCTGGCGTTGGAGCGGCAGATGAAGGAACAGGTAGGTTCAGAGGGGTGTTGGGTACTGGTTATTCATAAAGATCTTTTTTTATTAGTATAGTGACGGAAAACTTCCTGAATTTCCTGTTACCCGAACAGGTATTAGTGCTTGTAAATGGCGACATGGCTTACTACCTGTCACATTGACTGTGTGGTCAACACGTGGGTTCAAGGTGGTCCTAAGATAACTACCTCCGCGATTACGGAGATGGATACTTGAACTTTTGACTACCCCGCAAGGGATAATGGTCGTAAACGAATTGGTCTTTTATATTTTTTTATTTAGACTCTAGAAACTTTCTTTATGAATAAAAGTCTGGTTAGGTTTGCTGCACCAAAGACGACAAATGATATGCTATATCCCTTTGGACAGTTACTAACCCTATTATACATTCGAAAACAAGAAGATTACGATGTTGTTCCATACCTACCGTAAGAAAGAAAATTTTGCAATTAATTGATCCTGAAATGTTGTCCAACCGACATCGTTAAAATATTACTTTTACTCCTATCCATCACAAGAAGGATATAATTAACAATGACTTTAAGAATTTATCTTGATTCCCAACTCTATAATAATAGACCCAGATATTCAGACACACTATAGCCATTTCTATTCATCATATGCTATTAAAATCCAGTCATTTTCGTGGTCTAGGTTAAAAGTCTAAACTAAAGCACTAAACGGCAGATTAGAAAGTAATGGCCGAATCGCATGGCGACGTTTCAAAACTTAAATCACTAAGTCCATCTCAGTTTGGGTCACGGACATAGCATACTTTCGACTTAGCTTATTGTGAACTTAATTTGCTCTGCTCGTCGGTTCGACGGAATTAAGTAATGCAGTAGCTGCTATTAGTTTCAAGAAATAGAATGCTACTGAGCATATTTTTGTCTAGTTTTATAGCAAAAGAAAAATTTTTTTGTAAATTTCGATACGGCTTACCACCTGTTACATTGAGTACTAAGTATCTGGTCAACGCGTGGGTTCGAGGTGTACTACCGTCGTAATTGCGGAGATGGGCACCTGAACCTCTGACTACCCCGCAAGTGTCAATAAATAGTCATGAACGCATTTGTTTGTTGTTTTGTTTTTTAGCAAAAGATTAGACAAGCTACAGTAACTGATATTTTCTAATATTTTAAAACTTAGTTCCTCTGAGCAAGTTAAGGGTGACTTACCGATTTTAAGGCCTTTATGTTCTTTCTTTCGCTACTTGTTGTATTGTGGATATTTAATCGTCAATGCAACTGTCATTCTTCCGGCATATTTAAGAGAGAGAGGATTATAATTAAGAGATATATGTGCTTGATAAAAATACTTACTTGCTGTCTATCCATACACTAAACATTTTGTTACTATAGTGGTTGATGGCATCAATATGGAAAATTGCTCGTTTATCCTTCCTTGATTGGCACGCCCAATAGATTCTAGACCCCCAGTCTCTTAGTCACACCCTATAATGCGGTAGAAATAAAAGCAGCTACTTAAAATTCTATATACGCCCTACACAAAGAAGAAAAAAATCCAATGTTCTAACTTTATATTATTTTTCGCAGGAAACCTTGTACCAAAACACACTAAAGGAGCTGGAGCGACTCCAGAGGTCCCATGACACGCTGGCCGAGAGGATTGGTTCCCCAGAAGCCACTGATGTTAATAACAGTACCAGGTTAGTTAGTAACCTAAAGTTTAAGTATTCATTTGTAAGGTATAGTTACGATATATTAAGGCCAATAAACAAATGGTCGGGACGTAACTTAGAAGTTTGCATATACTCGTAGATGTCCAAAATTGTGGAATGGTTTATTTACCGCCACATCGTATCAAAATGTTCATCATATAACCAGTACTTAACGTTGTAATCTGTATCATCGTTCTTAAGCATCATAATGAACTCTTATGCTAATACAAAGATGAACATATAAGACCAATGATTACCACCATAAGGAAACGGAAAGTTGAGTGTATATGTGCGTATGTAAATCCCCTCTACTAAGCCAAACTAATTAAATAATGGTGTAAACTGTATGTAATATAGATGCCCTTATACTCATAAAGACTCAATAGATAAATATTCCCTACTTCTTCTCTGCTTCTACCCACCCCATTCTCCCTGCAGGTCTCTCCACGCGGAGATGGAGACAGGTCCAGAAGACCAGGACGAGAACTGGCTGCGGTCGGAGGCTCTGCAGGTGTACCGACAGCTGAGGGCCCTCGCTTCACAGCTCAACACTGGGCACGATGATGACTCAGGTAGGGTGTTTTTTTATTTAAAAGATATTTTTGTAACTGTATTCACATGTATAAGAATAAAGGATAGTAATAATAAAACCTATACTAAACCTAGTTCAAGGGACCGAAAAAACTAAGTTAAATGACACCAAATTCATCGCCGTCACAGGGCAGGGTCTTATTAATACTGACATCTAGTTAAGATATTTATTTTAAAAAACACTTCAAAAGGTTTTAGTTTTGTTGATATGTATGTATATAAGGGAATTTGGCGATTCACAAAGATGTTATGAGTGTCTACGTTATATAAACTTTATTCAATCCTCTTCGAGTGGATAGGAATAGCAACAGAAAATCCCAATGTCGATAGTATTGATATGGATTATTGGTACTCGGGTAATTAATGTAAAATTTATAATTATTTCATTAGAACAGTAAAGAAGAAAAAACGTTTAATCAAATAACATATTGTATTCTTTAAGTACAATATAATCTTCATAGACTAAACATTAAGTACAATACACACGCATAGGTTTCTCTGCTAAATCTAAGTACATTAGCTTCCGACCTCGACGCGTCAGTCATAACCCAAATATCGACCAACGATGTCGATGTATCGATACTCATTGTATTCGGCCGCGATTACGTATGCATCACGCGATGCACAAGTTCGCGTTTCTAACTACTCTATTTGGGATGTACTACATACATACAATGTACTGTATGAAAGATGTACATATGATATACAATGAAACTTGACATGATAAAAGACAGGTTTTGATGATCTTAAATGAATTATGAACGAATAAATTGAAGTTACTTATGGCATAATGATTGGACGATTCTTTCAGTAATTCCTAATAGTTGTCTAGGCCGACTTACCATTTGTTATAGGTTCTAGAGATATGTCAAAAAAGCCAGCAGATTACATACATACTTTTCGGATCCATTTAAGATAAAATAAGCACAAACAACAAGCTTAGCGAAACATGAAATAACAGTCAACATATTCAAGTGTTTATCCTCGAATAGTAGTTAGTATTCTTATATGTTTGTCCCCGGTATTGTGGACTCTGCAATTTGAGGTCTTCCTTCATCAGATTCACCAAATAGTCATTCGGAAACCGTGGTTAAGCGTTTTTCTTTATGAATGGGTATATTTCTCAAATATGTATAAACCACATAAAAACTTGTATATTTCTTCAAGATAGGCAAGTTCGTGGTAGCCTACTTTACGTAGGCCCAATAAGACACATGTTAGTCAGATAGACGGCGTATTGAAAAAGGGTGACTTTAGAAGTACCTATAATCGCAAAGTGTGTATGAGTGTCAATAAAGCGAAAGTAATGTGTCATGATCGGGACAGATAAAGATGCGTGATCTCTACGCCTCTACAGGTAATCGGACATGATGTGTATGTATGTTCAAGAAAGGCAATCGAACCCAAAACCTTTGCTTTACAACTGCTAACTGAGCAATCTTCATGCAAGCTTCATTAGTTATATAATTGGAAATGAATAAACCAGTTAGCAATTTACTTACGCGAATGTAGGTGATGCATAATTTCGTTTCGCATGCTCCAAACTAAACAATATACTTGAGTGCACAAACAAATTAGTTCCTCGAATTTATATGCAAATTGACCATACATAATATAGTTGTATATCATCCCTGAATCTATTTAGGTGGAAAACATAGATACCTGGATATATTACTACTAGATATTTATTTAGTCGTGATTTTTTTTTTGAGACCCAATATTAGACAATATATTTGAACTCAATCATGGGGTTTCGTAAGCTAATACTCACAGCAAGAATATTATTTCGTAAAAGGTGACTATGAAAATAGTAGTAAATGGAATATGTTGAATTGTATACCTAAGTAAATATAAGCTATAAATGAATATTTGTTCATATCTCTAAAAATCGTTCGTATATCTTACTAATTCTTTCAAGATAGTTGTCGATGATATCAATTTATCCCGTTAGGTAAGTAGAGGCGTTAATATACGTAAACTTTTTATGTGGTGGTAAATATGATCACTTTTAAGTTGGTTATACATCAATGAATGCATGTGAAGGTTGATGAAAGTTTGGAGAGAAGAATTTTTCAAATCATCCAAAACCTTGAACCCATAGTCTCTACCTATCCCTAATAGTAGTTTTAAGAAATGTTGGATTTATACTCATGATTAATAACTAACGGGACTTATCGCGTAAGTTTTTATATAATAAAGTTACCTTTATTAACCCGACGTTTCGACTACGTTGCAGCAGCCATTGTCACGGGCAGACTGATAATCCCTAAAAAAAATAATCTATCTCTAATAAATTTAAAGGTGTATAAGTACATATCTTTCAGTAGCATGAATCCACGTTTGTTTGTTCGAAGCACGTCCACAACATGTCCGCACGCGATTTGATGATAGCAGGCGGTACCAGGCTGTTATATAACCTTGTGTCGAAACCATTCTAATACTGGTACTGCTTTCCTTTATAATGTAGTTAGTTTGGGTGATAGGCTAGCAACCTCTGGCAATTTTTTATAAATAAATGCTATTAAAATATCCATTTATATGCTTTATGCCGATCGCCCCACGGAGGTCGTCGTGGCTAAATCTTTATTAAATTCCCAGCTAGCACGGACAATTACTTAAAAGTGAACATAAACGTATACTAACGCCACCTATACTTACACAATTGAATATTACCTCATCTAACGTCATTCTTAATGGCAACTTATGATCTAAACAGATACGCATAGCAAAAACTAATAACTTAATAACATGCCACTTAATGTGCAAGATAAGTGTTAGTTTTTCAACTAAACACTACCGTCAACATTAATGTCTTTTAACATGATAAATAGGAGATTGGCATCTTATAATTACGACTTTATTATGTTTATAGTTTTATTGAACTCTAGTAGTGGGTTTGAATAATAATTTGTCAATCAAAGCTAAGCAAATTAATGAGAGGATGTAACAATTTTGGGAATGTATCTTATTATTATCTATTTGACGTAATAACCAATAATTTAAATCTTCTTTTTTCTGTGCAATTTATAATAACACTTGTTTTTATACCTTACAAAGACAGAAATTTATACAAATAATGTTATCAGTTTTTATATCATATAGTAAGTAAAATATTTATGATATTCATATTGACTATTATATGTAGGTACCTACCCAATAAATTTCATTTACATATGGAATATTCTTAACATTAGCATATCGGCCTTTAAATTACACTGACCTGCAACCCTACTGCCAGGAAGAAAATCAGCTTATTTACATTATATTAACGTCCCAGTCTAGTACAAAATAAAGAAAAAATGGTTCCGATAGCTCTAATAACATGGTTTACTGTGTTCCGATTCTCTTCCACTTACAGAAACACTAAGCAATATAATTAACTTAACAGATAGGAAACGTCTCATTATGCTGTTAGCAATGGTTTGCAAGTTTTTCTATTTATATTACTTTACTTACTATTATTGAATGTATATAGTATGTATATCTGTAAAGCGATATGTAAATACCACGTTAGTTCTATTTGATGAAAGTTGAAAATAACTTATTGACATTAACAGAGGTGTTTAAAATATTTAATATAATAATTATAATTAATTATGAAAGTAACCAGAACTCAAATTTGTTAGTAGATACTTATGCTATGATAGTAAAAAATGAGAAAGTAAGCGGTACATACCACTAGATAAGGCGCAACATCGTATATATTATATATCTCAAATATATTATAATATATTCTTTTTTTATTATTTTTAATATAGTTCTAGAAATGTAGAGATCGGCTCTTTAATACCTAGACTAGCACAGTATTGCAAATGCATAAATATGCAATAAAAGATGCACTAAAGCTACTTTAAAATTGCATCAGTTTTCCCTCAAGCGAACACATTGTCATAAATTTCAAAACATCACCTTAGCACAATAGTAATCACGTATTTCCCAATGTATTGTGGAGGATGTTTGTATGAAAACCTGCGTTTGTAGTTAAGGCCACTTCACACGGTCATTGTGCATCCGTGTTTTGTAATTCTGATTCATCTGTGAAATTCGGGACTGTGTAAGAGGCATAATTATGCGTAATCTGACATATATGCTGATTAAAGTTTCGTCATGTAAAGAAGAATTATTACATAATTTATTTTGAGTATTTATCTTAATTCGTTAATGGGTAGGTATAATCTCTCTTTAAATTCCTTCCAACTACCATACTATTTAACCTTGTATGTCATTAGTGAAATTGACATTGACATGAATATTAAAAGTAATACCAAGTTTATTTTACAGGCGCTAAATATTACTAATTCCAAAAGATGACAAGTTTCCTTTATAAAAGTAGCTATTTATACTCAATAACATTGTAATAATTTATATAAAATTATAGATACAAGTAATATGAATGACCGATAGTTAAATGAATTACCTATAGGTCAGCACAATAAGACATACGACAATTAGATGACATATTGAAAAAAGTTGACGTTAGTTAGTTTGAAGTTATAACCACCGAGTGTGCATTCCTGATATCTGCCCTCTGTAAGGAAACAGACTTGATATATGCAAATTGAAAACAGTTGACATAAAAACTATAGCCACCGAGTGTGTATTCGAGATATCTGCCTATCGCTTTGTACGCAAACAGGCGTTATGTAACATATTATATACATAAGTACATATACATATTATAACTAACTCCCTTACGTTATATTATATATACGACTACATATACATACTATAACTTCATCTCCCTTTTCCCCAGGTCTCCACTCCGACATCTCCATTTCCTCATTAGACCTGGAAGAAGAGACTCTTCAGCGAGGTGCCCTATCAGCAGCCTGCGCAGACGCCTTAGCAGCCTACGCCGTGCTAGAAGGGAGTAGGGTCAGGGACTCCATTGCACAGCAGGCCAGGAGAGCCCTGGAACGAGAGAGGCAGATTGACGAGAAGAATGAGACGATCGCTGATCTGTCTGCCAAGGTGAGTTTAGATTGGGAAAGAAAGAAGATTGGTGTCACGTTCGTAAATAGTTTTAAGGGACTCGCGATTTATACTCATGATTAATAACTATAGTGTATTCGCGTTAAGAAAATAGTGACGTCATGATAATCAGAGGTTAAACTGGCCAATGAGACGTGAGTAAATGAGAAAACAAGTCACATTGACCAATCGCAGACATTCGTTGTCACGTCTCATTGGTCAAATCGTTTGGGTAATGATGGCGTCACTATTTTCTTAACGCGAATACACTATAAGGGACTTATCGCGTAAGTTTTTATATTTTTATATAACCTTTATTAATTACCCAAAATAATAATTAAGGTAACTTCATTATATAAAAACTTACGCGATAAGTCCCGTTAGTTATTAATCATGCGTTAATAGGATGTACAATTTTAAAATTCGTTTCAGCATAGGCTGTCGTTTCTGGTGTACTTACAAATATTTTTGAGGTGTGAAGTTTTATAGAATAGTGGTTGTTTATGTTCATGATCGTAAATTAATGTGTAGCCAGTAGCTAGTTTGCTAGAAATAAACAAAAAAATTGCCAAATAGTTCGTTATTACTTAGGATGGTGCTTCATTTCAGAGATATATGAGTTTTTTTTTATTTACAATAAGAATACATGTTTCATAAACAACCAATCAACAACTAATTAAAGTGCAGCTTAAGGTACTGCCATCTGAACTTTGTGGTGTTCTTTAGACACATAACGTACTATTATTACAGACTATTCGATATATTTATAAAGTATTGAAAATCAGTAATAACTTAGGATAGGAATTAATATAAATATATGTAGTTGGCCTGAATTTTACATTAAATAAAAGATTACTTAAGCCCTCTTATTAATCATTACCATGACAATACCTTATACCAACGATTTCTTCAAGCCGTCCAGCCTACACAACTAATCTAAATCAAGCAAGAATTTCTTCAACAATCTTTTGACATTCATGAAATAGATTGTTGATAAAAATACACAAATAGATAAAAGTATGGAGCAACAAACAATCATTTGCTGAACATAAATTAAACGCATCATTGCAAACTGAGACGAATCTCATTGTTTTCAAAATGTCACAACGGATTTCAAAGTTAAAAGAAACGTAGTTTTCCACAAGTTTCTATTGGTATTTTGAACGCGTTATTTGTTGTTTTTCTTCGTATTTGATATTGTAATTTAAAAGCATCAATTAAACAATAAAATACAATTATTCTTAGAACAGCAACAACAAACGCATTCACGACCATTAACCCTTGTGGGGTGGTCAGTGGTTCAGGTTTCCATCTTCGCAATTGCGGAGGTAGTAATTCCATGGAAACCTCGAACCCACGTGTTGACCAGATAGTCAGTACTCAATGTGATAGGTGGTAAGCCATGCACTAACTACTCATTACCTGTTGGGTTTTTATTTGTTTATTTATTTAGTCTGAATATCAAATAACAATCTTTCTCATTAAAGAAGGTATCTACGATATAGAACAATAATAATAAAAGCATTTATTTACGACCATAAACAAAAACACATTACCATAGAATGAACAATACACAATATTGTTTATAATGATTACTTACCAACTAAGGAGTAGGTATGCTATTGTCACAACAAAAGGGTTATAATACGGCTTGCAAAAAAATAACTCTTAACTTGACATAAGGAATATACATATGTGGGTAAAGTGTAAGGGCGGTCACATAGAGTCCGGCCCTATAAGACATATGACAGTTAGATAGACGCCATATTGAAAATTGTGTAGACAAACCCTTGGAGACGATATTATCTCCAAGGTCACTTTTTCGCATGAATATTAGGGTTGTGATGACATATGGACCATTAGTGACAGATTCTATTGACCCCTAGTCCCTTAGTCGCCTCCTACATCATGGTGGGAAGAACGACAGCTAGTTTGCATTATTTTACGTCCCAGACTAGTACGGGACCTAATGGCATTACGTGCATTATTTTTATGAGGTCGCCTCCAATATAACTCAGTGACCGCAAACGATTCGATACGATTACTGAGCTAACTGTAACATCGATCTTTTTGATATCGATTCTAGTGTGAAATGATTTGCGGTTAAATCTTTATCTATCAAGGCTGGTCTTTCAATTGAAATTGATTTCACACACATGCTGTACCGTGTAAGGCTGGGACGTAAATAGCTATTAAGTATGTATCTTACATACGTGCATATACATTTACGTCCTTTAATCCCTTTCGCGGCGGATAGAACCTCGAAGATATCAATATATTCTAGGTCACTTATTACCATAAATATTGAGATTGTGATGTTATATGGAACATTGGTGATATTGCTAGCTCATCGTCTTATAAATTCCATTGACCCTATTCCTTTAGTCGCCTCCTAATAGATGCTGGAAAGAACGGCAGCTAGTTAGCATTCTTTTTAGGTCTCTAACACGAAGCATGTAGTATATATCTTAATTTTCTTTTTACGTGTCTAGCACGAAGCATTTAGTATACAATCTTAATCTATCTTTAATATCTCTTCATCTTAGGTTACTAAGAGACTAGGGATAAAAAATACTTTTGACTGTTAACTAGTATAGAATATCACCCAATACATTATAATTACACATATTTTTGTGTCATTCAACATACTAGATTTAGATTTATTTATTGCACTGTAACAATGTCCACATAAAAACAAAATACAATTAATATATGTCCGAAGATTACAGTGATCATCATAGAAATTAGCAATTATGTAAAATTAAAATGTCAAAATAAAATAATAATAATAGTAAGATATAACAAAATAGTAATTTAAAATACGATATGTACATCAGTAATCTTTCGTCGTGTACTCTTTTACTAAGAAGATAGACAGTTAGTTAGCACTTTATTTACGTCCGAAACTAGCACGGGACTCACCATAGTAACACCAGGAAATAAAAGAATTGTAAAAACTAGATCAATGTACAGTTCCAAAAGATATCAATTGAGAATTGAACAATGGTAGTCACCAATCCTTTACAATTCAACTGATTGTATTCAATAGGTTTTTGTTGATGGAAAACTGTATTGTTGTGAAGGCTTTTTGTTGAATTCGGTATAGGTTTCGTTTGTACACATACTTCCCATATCGTGACTACCATTTATCTATAGTACTTCACCACATACAGTATACTATATAGAAAACGAGTGCCAAACAAGTTATCGGCTACATTGTATTAATTCTGTAAATATTACATTTACATTGTGTATTACGTTATTATGTAAATTGTAAATATTATATAACATTTGTATGTACATTGAATTAACAAAGGTAATACTTTGTTTATAAAATAAACGCGATAAGTCCCTTTTTTCTTATAGAATTCATTGTATTATTGTAATTTATTACAATACAATTACCCTTTAATTTTGGCTTGTTAGAGATGACAAAGCAAACAAGTAATGGCCTCAGACCATGGCCATATACGCCAGTCCTGAAATATTCTAAAATGAGTCTCTCAAAAGTATTAAGTCAAATCGTCTACCATCTCATTAGAGGTCATTAATACGTCTTGTGTATACAATACTAGTGACCCGCTCCGGCTTTGCACGGGTATAAAATATATAGCCTACTTCACTATTTAATGGATGTTATTATACATACAAACCTTCCTCTTGAATCACTCTATCTATTAAAAAAAACGCATGCAAATCCGTTACGTAGTTTCAAAGATTTAAGCGTACAAAGGGACATAGCGACAGAGAAAGCGACTTTGTTTTATACTATGTAGTGAAGTACATAGATATAAAAGAAAGAAATACATATATCAATATCCGGGCCGAATGGCACCTAGTTACCATCCAAAGAAGTCCCGCACCCCGTGATGCATCGTAAAACAAATCAAGAAACTAGTCCAACCGCAAATCCTTATCAGTACTCCCGATCTATAGAGATATTTCACATCCCACGCTACGCCTACTTTATTTGAGAAATTGTACACTGATTCACTTAACCGCTGTGGTTTAGTTACGATTCAATTTATCTGGAAATTTGAATAAAATGTAACCGTTTTTTAAGTTTAAATTTGGTAACCTTTGCGGTGGATTTAAACATCCGCGTCTCAATGTCAGATAGGTCTTGTATCGAAATCTGATTCTGTAGTGGTCTATAGGTACAGATGGGCACATTGAAATACTTATAATGCACTTAGTATTGCATTTATTGAGAATTTGAAGAAGAAAATATATATACACTCCCGTCTTCCTACTATAAAGGGTATCCACTTTTTCTCGATTCTAGCAAACCACTTCCTTTAACATACATACACATCACGCTTGATTCCCTGTATAGGGGTAAGCAGAGATCACGGATCCCCATTTGTCCTGACATGCCATTTTCGCTTCATTGACACTCATACATCTTCTCATACACACTCGGCGGTTATAGGTACTCCTAACGTCACCCTTTTTCAATATAGCGTCTATCTGACTGTGTGGCAGTGCCCGCAACCCTTTTAATTGAATATTTTACAACTCTTCATATACACTAGGCAGTTATAGGTACTTATTTTCAGTTTGTCGCTTTTTACACTAATAGAAGTAACTAGAATAAAATTATAAGTTACAGAATTGTTTAATAAGTAAAAAAATATTCAAAAACTTCACCGCTAACAGTTGTTTACATTCTACTAAAATTCCAGACTATCAGAGAGCTATTTCATCTAGATTATCTTAGTATCCTTCAACACCAGAATAAGCCTACATCCCATAACCGATTCTGCAATTTAGTTGGCGTTTGGCATGTCAGCCTGTCTCTTATGGGCAAAAACCGATCGACCTTGTTATTTGATTGTTCCTTGGACTCTGTTATCCTTTTACGTTTTTAGTTGGCTTTATACAACTATTGACAGGTTTCTCTACCATATGGCCATTTAAAGTCCTTTAAAAGCTTAATTGACGTTAGAAATATCTATAACCGCCGAGTGTGAGTGAGGAGGTGTATGAGTGTCATGAAGCGAAAGTGGTTTATCAGGATTGGGGCCTGTGGTCTCTGCCTACCCTTCTACAGTTTATGTATGCATGTAGAAGCGAAGGATATAACCTTGAATAGCAAATTAATGATTCCTTCCTAGTACACACTTAAAAAACAACTAAAAAAAGGCGACATGGCTTACCACCTGTCACGTTGAGTACTGACTATCTGGTCATCACGTGGGTTCGGTGACCATAAAATTACTACCTTCGCAGTTGCGGAGATGGACACCTGAACGTTTATACTCCGCAAGGGTTAATATTAGTGAACGCGTTTTTTTCTAACAACTAAACTCGCTACTAAAATGTAAGTTTATCTATTTAAATGCATGACAAGGTAGAGAAATATTATCGATGTAGTAGTCCAATAGTTATTTACTACTGGTCACGTTTAGCTACCACTATAATTATAATATCGAAGCATGACCTAATAGTTGCGGCTGAGATTTGCAGTCAGCACTAATACCTAGGTAGAAATAATTAATTCAAGTATCTAAACAAATTGTGCAATTCTAAAGGGGTTATTATAATAACGAATACCGATAGACGGAACTTGAACGTATTGCAAATATCTGTAATTCTAAAATCCACATCTTTTTCTGTGATATAAAAAACATCTTCACATTTACAATTCATGATACTTCAATCTGTCCTCTTTTTGTTTCTTTGTATTACACTCATATAACTACAAATTAACTCATCAATCTGATATCATTTACCCGCCTTATTCGAAGTATGCTCTATTTGATATTACTTATCATCAAACTGTTTGACTTAGAAACTAGGGGTAAATAGAATCTATTGCAGGATGGGCTAGCAACCTGTCACCAATGTTCTATATGACATCACAACCCCTATACTCATACTAAAAAGTGACTTAGCATATATCATGTCTTCGAGGTTCTAGTCCACCCCGAAAGGGATTAAATGACATGAATGTATGTATCATCAAACCGGTCTTTTTTCATCCATTATACAAAATAACGATGTATCAACCTCGCTCACTTGTATCCTCCAATTTGCTTAAACCAATATTGTCTTAGCCATTTTGTTGGGCCGATGGAAAAATTCACGAGCCTTATTGATCGTGGGCGATGGTTAGTTCTAGTTTTGCGATCGATAGTTCAGTCTATGAAAGGTTAAGCCAGGGCGTTTCCACATTTATCGCCTTGACATTTCAATGACATTTTACGGCCAGTGTCCGTAACCAGCTGGTCAGTAAAGTAGTTAATCCATTAATCTCGCGTACATGTGTGGCTACTTATCAGGTAGTTTATGGTTCAGCAATGTTCGTACATGGACTGGTTGTTTTAGTAGTAGCTTTAGTGATAGATAAACGGAATACTTGACAAAAAGTGTTATTTTTATTGCAAGTTATAAGGTGCAAATATTTTTTGTGAGCTAAAATCAATAATGGTTTAAATGCGGTAAATATTCATCAATGCCTCTCGAAAAATGCGCTTCGATGGGAAACATGATATTACAAACTTTATTGCCCATACCTCAAATATGTCAAAATAAAAGTTTTCATACTTTCGCCGAGAATTTATAATTTGAAGAGTACTATAATTAAGTTATATATCTTAAGGAGGCAAAGCGATTTCTACTCATAATTAGGGTCGAATTAATTAGACACAGACACAGTAAACATTGTATTGTTTCTATAATTTTTTACTGCATTTCTTGTTTACTTGCCTAAAAACTAAATAAGTCACAAAAATTAGTAAAATCTCATCTAAATGTTTCACGGTTATCGAAATAAAAAATGATCGAATTTTCCGGTGTCAAATGTCAAGCAAATATCTAAGGTTGATCAATCGAATTTCCTAATGGACTGAGACGAATTCCTTTATGATTCTTGAGAAATATCGATTGATTTGTCAGATACTTTAGGGTCACTTAATAACCCTACTTTCACTATTGTCATCTCAAGATAAACAAAAATATGTTTCCGGGGTTTGAAGATGATTGATATAAGGATGAGATTGAAATAGAACCTAAAAGCAATTGCAGAAGTACCTTCTATGATGAAATTATTGTGGAGACTGAAAGGTTGTGAGATTTTTTATATATGCTTAACTTTAATATAGGAATATTCTATGAAAAATGTTCATAAATTGCTTAGAAAAATATAGGAAACATGTAGCGAGTTTACTTATTTTCGCTGGCCTATCCATCATAGCTGACGGACAAAATTATTTTAATGCATTTAAAGGGTCAGTTTGTAACCTCACTTTCACTATTGTGATCGTCAAGATAATGGTCGGAAACAAAGATCTTCGAGATTGCAATGTTGATGAAGATTGAGTTTTGAAATAACCTCTAATTGATATCATGAACTTTGATCTATTGGATGATTCCAATTGAGAAACCTTGATTTGAGGTCTCAGATAGCTGTCACGGAAAAGCTTATAAATGATGATGTACTCACTAATAGCAGCTCAGTGTAATAATGAAGAAATAAAAGGTTTCAAACTTTAGACTCATCATTGTCAATATTACTTTTAGTAATAAATTAATAAACATTTCAACAATGCCAAAGGTTAAAACAAACTAATACTTTTAGACAGCTAATATGCTATTGACCAACAATGCAGGTTATTTCTAAATTCATTAGGTTTAGATACACATTTTTATACAATTAATTTATCCAAAAAAAATCTAGCAAATTTTCTTACAAAGTCTAGTTCAAGCCACAAAAAAATGGTTCTGCCTTACGTAGTATAGCATTAAATTTATAAATAATACTCATAATCAGTCGAAATCTCTACAATAGATATGGAATACAACCGAGATTCTTTATACATTTTATAAATAGCTGATAGCAGTTCATAATATTTCTATTTAGTAATAGCTGATTAAGATTTAAATTAAAGGTTACCCAAAAAACAGACTTATAGTGCCGCAATAACAAATGCAGTAGTAAAATAATTTTGGTATCAATTTCAATCTCTCGCTCGTATTCATTCAACCAGATTTAAATCTGTCCTTCTTAAGATGGTTGCAGTCCACTGAGATTGTCAACGTAATTGGATATTGTTAAAAATAACATTAAAAGGCCACGAATAAGATTGTCACATTTCATTCGACCTTGCATGAGACAATGAAAGGATTATGAGGCATTGTAAGCTAGTACAAAAAAACTAAAATAGAAGGTATACAATTCGATTCCTGTAGATGTATGTATGTTAATATACCAACTAAACTAAATCATACAAAATAATGACTGATTTATTTAGAATCTACGCTTGTACCTTAACATATGCAAAAAAGTGATCATAGTTGACGTTTTAATTCAAACGTGTCTTCTATAAATCTGTTAGATGACTTCATCGATGGATCCATGTACTTTTCTTCTCAACTGACTAACAATGTCTGTATATGTTTGGAATCAATAGCAAAAAGAAACTGCATCTGATCATGCCATTGATACGGAAGCTGCATTGTTTGCTCACAAATTGGAACAAACAACATTTCCCTCAACAATTAAAAGGTTTCTAACGATGAAAGTGTGCTGAGGTATTTCTCATATTTAAACAATGCTTACTTTTTACTTAACTACTAATTTATTCACATAAGAAGACCATGAGTGTATCGAGGCACAGGAAGCGACGATTAGGCTTTTCACAAACAGTTCTTGTTGTAAAAGCATGGAGAAAGCATATCTGTTTCACACCAAACAAGAGAACCCGTTCTGGAATTTAACTAGAGTGTAACCATAGTAATTTAGACATATAAGGAACGTAAATTAAGGAATAGTCTGTCAGGAAATCTAACCATTCCTTCTGAATAGGCTTTTAGCATTGAAACACAAACCATACCATTTCGAATATGGATTCAAAAACTTTCGATATAGCACTGGGGTTGATAGTTGTAAAAATTTGCAGTTTTCTTTCTATTAAATTTCAAATAATGTATATCGATGAAAAATTGCAAAAAATATGTTCTTACTAGCCAAACCTTCAAATGCAACAGTAATCACTCAAGTTTTTACCTCAAAAGGCCTACAATTCCATCGTTTTTATTTATTAACACCTTCAAACACCTAAGTCTTAAAACCCCCTAGTATAAAAAGTTAAAACCACACGCTTGAACGGACTAAAGTGTTTTAATTGAGAGCACGTGATCAGTAGGAGGTTCTTGTGTCTCGGAATCGCTAATTACGAGACAGCTTAATGAAATGTCTAGCTTACTAAGGGTCTTTTTTGCTACGAGGCTGTTAAGAGAATCAATCAAGCGATTTATCAGGGTTACTGGAGGAACTTTCACTTTTAATTATATTTACACTAGTCTTAAATGGTCTTAAACGTTTGTGTAAATGTATAATTAAGGCAAGTGTTTTTCTACGTGCTCAAGCAATGGTGTTTTAATGTCACTTTCTTTGCTATTGAGTGACAAGCAAGAGATAAATATGAGAGGGTTTTAGATAAGATTCACAAGTACATTAAATGTTGTGTTTATGTTTGAAGTCTTTTTATGTTGTTATATTATTAATTTTATAATTACATTTTTTTAACTACTAATTTTTTTGTTTATTCATATGACTTTATCACGTGAATACCTTTCAATATCTATTTTTATGAACCAACATTTCTCAATTCTCTCAAACATTCTTCAAATTCCATCTACAAAGAATCCTCTCTTATTCTTCCAGCTGTCAGTAGCAGAGGTGGAACTCCAGGCTGCAGCAGAAGAAAGAGATCGTCTCCTAAACGACGTGAAGTACAGCAGCTTGCAAAACGACGAGGCTGTAGCTCATTCCCGGCAAGAGAGGGACGAAGCTATGGAGAGGAAGAAGGCTGCTGAGGTATGTATAGAACCTTTGACAGGAGAATGTACAGTTAATTGAATCATAGACATGTTATTAGGGTAGAAGTTAAATTTTTTTACAATGAACTGATGTGACATGTTCAGCCATAGTAAATTTGATGATTCAATTTTGAGAACACTTGATTGCCAATTAATTTTGCTTTTTACTTGATATTCAGTATTTTTGTCCTTTGAATACTATTTCAATCCATGCTACCTTCGTTTAAGAAAGAAATAAAACAATTATTTATTGCTTATATACATTGAAACATAACACTTGATGCAGTAAACATATCTTCTTTTTGGCTGTTTTAGGCCATTCTCCTTCGTATTATCCTGATAAGGGTTGAAGCACTTATGAGTTACGTGTTCTAATTGGTATCTTATGAAAATTCCAGGTGGCCCTAGCCAAGACTCGCGTGGAGCTGATGCAGGCCAACAGCCAGTTGTACGAGGCTGTCAGGCAGAAGATCGACCTTGGACAACAGCTGGAACAGTGGCAGGTAAGGACGCCGTCATACTAAGTAATGTTTCTTAGCCGGGAAGCTACTTTCAGAAGTAGTATCGTAAATAATTGCTATTTAAATTAAAATATACAAACATAACATAAGCATTATCGCATACATATCGTGGTCACAACAAACCTAGTTTTCGAGACCCAATATGACAGAGTTTATAAAATATTGAACTTAAAAATTCTTCCATGAAATCATTTAACTACATTACTACATGGGAGATCCATGTGTGCCAAATTCGATGGAAAAAATGTATTAGTGTCATAGTGTATTTTGTATCGTATTTCCTGATGCAATAATTATGAGGATTATAAACTAACCATGCAATGTTATCAAATTCCAGATGGACATGCAGGAATTGATCGACGAGCAGATGAAGCACAAGCTGATAACCCAAGAGAAGAGGCGAAAGCTCCCGGAGTCTCCCCAGCAAACCCGCACCGCGAGAATACTGGGCTTCTTCCAGAGGTGATTTAGCTAATATCAGAAGAAATGCCATAAAATTATGAAAAATCCCGACCTGATTCCTAGAAAACCTGGATTTTACTAAAGCCTTTGATACAGTCTGTGTTCGCATGTTGAAAGACAGTGTTTTGGTTGTCAATTATCGTGATTTCATTACTATATTATGTTTAACAGATTTGACATAACTTTATAATAGATTCCGTTTAGTGATTATGTGATTTTTAATTTTACACTAATATTAATTTAGGTTTAGTTCTAGCGTAAGCACCTATTGGTTTTGTGTTACTTTAATCCGTTTTAGTACAATGTATTGAGATTTTCCTTTTTAGATGAATAGTTGAATTTGTACAGACATACCGTCCAGATTTTTACAAGATTTTCTAAACTGTAGTTGCCTTACATATCCGATATTGCACAGCAAAAATTCTAAATTTTTGGAAGAATTTTAGGCTTAAGAAAAATGTAGTAAATGCACCCATGTATGTATAAAATGTCTATATTTAGGTGTTAGCACTAAAATTGATCACTTGAAAATGTTGTACAATGTACGTAGTTAATATAAACATCTGCACGTTTTTACTTGTATGATATGAAATGATTTTCATTTTATTATTTCATGTCTATTCAGATCAAAATGTACCTGACATGTTCTTCTGATTAGTATTTCCTGTTATTGCTGTATCACTTTCTCTTGATGCAATCAAGTCAAAAGAAATATACGATATCCATGTAACAGCATAAAATTTTGTAACTTTTTGTGGACTTTCAGAAAGCATTTCATGTAATTCTATTACTCCATCTATGAATCTAAGTTGGAAAGTAAAAACGTGTAGATAGATTAATTAACGTTCATTTTTGCACCTATATTATTGTAATAAACGTGAAATATATGCATTTGCTGTGCCTTGATGTACCTGGCCTTAAAATAGTGCCTTAGACGGATAAATATTGAAATTTAATGTGGAGATTATACTTCTTTTAATTTTAAGACTGATTGTTATGTTTAAAACACATGCATTCCTTTTCACTTAAATTTTGTAAGCATAGGCACTGAGGTACTTAAAAAAATGATATTTAACTGAACATTATTAAAAAAATCTGAACTTAAATGAAGAAGTTTAATAACTATCTCATTGTCGTCGAAATCGTGACACAATGTGAATAGTCATAGACAGATATGACAACTATAACTGGTTTTTATACACTTATTTGGCTTCAATACAATATCCAAAGTCATATATTGCAAATATTTTTCGTTAGGAATCCCTTGTTCTTTTTTCATCGCAAGAATACCATCAACCTTCACATCCAATAGACTTTGGCTATATAAATGTTTAAACAATTCTTGCACCTACATTAAGAGCTATAGATGTGATAAAAATTATATAGTAATCTTAATAATTGTCTATAAATTACGTTAACAGCTTTACTTAATTTCTTCGATAATCTAATATCTTTATTTGGAACACGGAGATACATAATATAAAAAAAAAATTACATATATGCAGCTAATAGTCTTTTTTACAAGTAGTAAGTAATAAAAATAGGCTTCATTTCTTATTCTACATATTATGCATATTTTAGTTAATAGTGCATACAAAATCACAGCACAATTTCTTAAAATTCTGTATTCTACTTATTATATTTATTTTTAAACTAAAAGAGTTGCAATACTAAAAATCTTAGAAGGCATTTTGACTTAAACGAATTTTTTGTACTAATTTTACTTAAGTTTTACTTTTCTTTAGATATAATTATGATTAATTTAAGATTCTACATGACGTTAAATCACGGTAATTTAGAAATTGAATTGTATTAGGTCGTTTGTGAAATCAATAAAGGTACTTAATTTTATTTGTAATATTGTTGTTTTATTTTGCTATGATAACCCTTGGAAGCAAAAAATATACACCCCGCGCCCGTTTTCCGTTTAAACTGATAACTGATCATTATTTTTTTCGAATCTGGCTACTTTTTGTTTCTTTGACATTCATATACCTCATTTTGCCTTAAAGATTTATTTATATTAAACAACAAACACTTTCACGACCATAAACCTCGTGGGATATTCAAAGACACGGGAGGAATATGCAAATACGGAGGTTGTAATTCTGTGGCCACCTTGAACCTACGTATTGACCAGACAGTCCGTATTCAATGTGACCTGTGATAAGCCCTATTACTATTTCGCTATTTGCAAGCACTGACTATAAACTATTCGGGGAAAAGATAGCTTTTTTCAGGATTTTTTTCTCTCACCTATGTCTATGTACAAAACTTCAGAAAGCTGAATTTCCATTGGTATTCTTGTACCTTCCGACTAGAGTAAACCCCCTAACAGCTAACTTACGCCGAATACCAACCAGGCAATCTACCTAAGAAATATACTTTGTTAGAGATAGATTCATACTTCTAACATTAGTCTGTACGGAAAGCATTTCATTACAATCCCGATAAGATACAAAATTTAAACCTACCTTCAATTTGTGGTTACTTTTGATGACTTACCACGGCTACAGAAATGCGACTGATTTACGATAGACGTATAAAATATTACATGTTGGATGCCTTTATTACAACAGGAAATATATAGTTTCAAATATTATTTAGTCATTTAATATCGGTTAAAAAATTTCGTTATTACTATTAAAAAAATATTTGTACTTTTGTTATTTGGAAGCAAAGTCACGTTTTGGTGCCAGGTTTGCGTAAAATTTTGCCCTCAACAACAAAGTATATGTGTCTTAAGAATTACTTATATTCTTATTTTATTCTATGATCCATAAAGTTTGAAGACTCATCATGACAACACAATAACAGATCATGACATCATGTCACTTCTTTGTGTAAAAACATGCATTTTTAATGATTTTTTTAAATTATATTACAAAACACAGCAAGTTTATTGAAAATTCTATTAATTGTGAAACAATTTTTACTAGTTCACTTACTAGGGTTTGTGAGATAGTGTTCTAATTTTTTGGACCTCACGTTTCATCTTTGAGTTTTTGTGTATAAAACAGGACACACAAAAACTGCCATCATGTGTAAGTAAACCTTTTGATATATTATTTCATTAAAATCAGTTTTAATCGGTCGACGAGTTATAATAATCTTCGTGAAAAATTTATTAACATATTCGTCAGTTAGAAACTGTTATGACCCAAGATTCTTTCCCACTTGTGTAGTTTGACTACTAGAATTTATTTCTTGTATACCAGTTTTAATACTATAATATAAATTATTTTGCTGTCTTTACTCTTCGTTGAGTCATATGCTAAACCTGTGTTGCACGGGACCTCACGATGTAGATATCCAACTACCCCGGATTATATCCTGGTATTGTGGTTTGCACAAAGATATTATGATGCTCAAGGAACTATCAATGTCTGCAAAGCCACTGTTTAAAATACTTACCATTAATAAGAGATTGTGTTCAAAATAAAAAAATATTCTATTGTCGATAAAATTTTGTGGATAAAATCTTAGCAATATGTCGCCAATCGAAATATTTTCTTAAAATCATAATTCCAAAACAGTTCTTTATAGTCCAAAAGAGACTGTCAATTTCTAACCTCTCTTACCAAAAACCTCTTCAGGTTCGAGAGAGCCCAATATGACGATGTTTGAAATCGTGGAGCAGAAGATCATTGATCCAGAGGCTGAGCTCAGCAATCTACTTAGGACGGTGAGACTTATAGTTAAACGCTAAGATAATTTGCAAGATGGGGAAACAAAAATTCCGATGTTTTTTGGGATGGGACATTTGTCAATAATGCTTAATTTCAGTTAATTTTCATGGCTATTTAAAATTTGCAGCACTACTTAACGCGGCTGTTGATCCCTGTCTATTTATAAAATATGTCTGTAATTTCTGCTATGAATTGGTGGATCTGGTAATTGTACTATACATGATACAAAATTTACGTAATATTCACCGGTCGAATTCGTAACTAAAAACGTTAATCATATTTAATGACAACCAAACAAATGTATGTTTAGAAAACAAACTAGGGATCCAGAAATTAGTACTTTCTATTTTCCTTTTGCTCATTTCAGTTCAATAAGCTGTCCCAGGAATGCAGCTTGGAGAAAAGAGCTGCTGGTATTCCTCAGCTGGCCATCCAGGAGAAGCAGCTGGCTATCCTCACCAACGAGCTCAATGAGACTGAACTCTGCATCAATGTTAGTCCTTCTGAATAACCTTTTTAGCTAAATCGTAACTATTCACTGTGAGTAACCACCATTTCTATTGGAAAGGTCTAAGGCTTACCGTGCCTATGTTCTTGAGGTAAAATCAATACTCAATGAGACAAGACGTTAACCTATTCAATCAATCAGCCTATGTCAGTCCACTGCTGGACGTAGGCCTCCCCAAGGTTACGCCACAAAACATGATCACTTGTGGCCCTCAGCCAACCACTACCAGCGACCTTTTTCAGTTCATCAATCCATCTAGCAGGGCTATCCTACACTACGTTTACCGAGACGTAGCCGCCATTCGAGAACCGTTTTGGTATGGTAAACCTATTATCAATAATTAACTGAAACCTTTATAGAAGAGGTGAGTTTCCTGATGGAATTTTCAAAAAACGTTTGGCTAAAGTAAGGTGTGCCATGTTAACCTTACTTAAAATAATTGAGTTCATAATTCGCTTTAAATTTTGCAGCTAGCTAAAAAGGGCCAGCATGCAGTGAAGGATGCCACTGTCAGGAACGGGACCAAACGATCAGTGATCGAGTACGAGAAACTGCAAGTCATGCTGCGGGACGAAACTGCACAGCAGACTGAGTTGGATTGCCTCAACTACCTGACAGCCAAACAACTCATTGAACTGTCGAAGCAACTGCCACCTAAAGCTAATGTAAGTAAGATTTTAGTTTGATATTTGTTTGTATATGAAAACAAAAGAAATTAAGTGATATTTAATGCGAACGGATGTAAATATTTTTCTTTGGGTAACATGTCGTCAATTGAGATCCAAGGTAAAGAAGAGAATATTATTTATTTTGGGTCACAACTGCCCTACCAAAGTAGTTTCTTATTAAAAAGCGTGTTTGGGGTTAAAGTTTATTTATAATTTCCAGGACGTACGTTTGAAAATGTACGCAGTGAACAGACTGAAGCAAATGGAAAATCGTCTAGAAATTGCCGTGAAGAGATTCTGTGTCGTCAACTACCAAAACAAAAGAGTGAGAGAAGAAATACATCGACTTCTTGTGGAGCGGTACGTCGAAATACACTTATACTATACCTACCAAAAACAAAAAACAAACGAGTTCACGACCATTAACCCTTGCGGGGTACCCAGAGGTTCAGGTTTCCATTTCCGCAATTGCGAACATTGCCACCTTGAACCCACGTGTTGGCCAGACAGTCAGTACTCAATGTGACTGGTGCTAGGGCATTTCGCCATTTACAAGCACTGTCTATTACCTGTTCGGGTAGCAGGTAGGTTTCCTCACGTTGTTTACCCCCACCGTAATCAAAACTATCCTCGCTTATTACAGAAAATTTTATATATATATATATATATATATGGAAAGATGAACGACAACTGCTTAGGGCTTGAATAGAATAAAATCTTCACCATTTTTTCTCAATTTTAGCAACTGCTTCAATGTCCAATGGAACCGGATGATAAGCAAGCTGATTAAAGGCAAAGAATACTTGATGGATATTCTGGAAATAGCCAACAGCGCTTTCGCTGACCGGGACGAGGTTATGAGGAAACTGGATGCTATCAAATGGAAAGGGCTCTACCAATTGAACAGGGATATTGCTGTTAGTATGATATGACATAACTCTAAACATAGGGATAATTTTTTTTCTGAATTTCCATTCGTGACATGGAATGATATTTGATTGTCCTAAATTACTATATATCAAATTTAGAAATATTAGTAGTGGTGGGTGGTTAGATTATTAGTCAAATACCCAGTTCCTTGATTGTACCTAAGAATTTTTAAAAGAATCGAGCTGGTCACATGCGATTCTAGTCCGAAATCAACCAAAGAACTAAACAATGTTGTGATGTGAATGCTCTGTGCTTGGACGTAAAAATCTGTCACCCGTAGGAGGCGATTAGGCTAGCTATTGGGCGATGGGTTAGCAACCTGTCACCCACGTTCAATTATGACATCGCAAGCCCATCTAAATAATATTCATGCTAAAAATGGCCTCCTAGAGCGTGTCTCCGAGTTTCTGTCCAGGAATTGAGGGATGTGAATGTATAATGATATGTGTATAGCATTGAAATACTTATAAGAACTGTACAGTCTACACTATTTGAGCTTCTTCTTTTCCAGGAGATGCAAGTGTTCGAGTGTGAAATAAACCACCTGGCCAAGTTGGAAGAATTTTTACGAGTGAAAGGCACGAAGAGAATTTGCGAATCCGATGACAAGGAAGAAGTGAAGCGGCAGGAAAGGAATCAGAAGTTCGAAGAAGAAATCACTCTCTACGACGGTCTTCTGGATGAAATATTTGTACGTATATAAGTACACTCATAAACATGGTGATAGGAAATATTCCGCTGCTGGGTTTTCATAGGTTTAGTGACTGACGTAAGTAGTAACAAAGGATTGTGATGTTTTTCTGTTCCTTGAAATGCTTTTCCCATGAAGCAGCCTAATGTTACTTATGGTGAGTCCATCATCATTGTTTACAGATACTGGCTACATAGACATAGGAGTATATAGAGATACTACGCTATGTCATTTTTATGTACGATTGTATTAAACAGCAGTAATGTTATCTTTTCAGAAATATGCTGGCACGGAGAAGGTCTCCACGCTGATCACCCGTTTCCAGATGAACGAGATTCAGAACTTTTCCATGTTCCTTCTCTTCTGCGAAATATTGGAGCAAACTGTGCTTCTGAAGAAGAGTTTAGGAGAAGACAGGGCGACCATTTGTAAGGTTTTTGCTTGTACATGCTTGTATTACCAAAATTTTGATTATGAGAACAACATATTGATTATCTTCGTCAGATCGATATTACACACATATCACATACATTGGCAGAGATCACGGATCCCCATCTGTCCGGATCCTGACAAACCACTTTTGCTTCATTGACACTTATTCATACTCGGCGGTTATATGTACTTCTAACGATATAAATTATCTTAAATGATTTCAAACTTGGTGGTTTAAGTCGTGTATCTTGATGGCTGTGTCATATTCATGAGAGTGTACGTATTCATATAAAATATCAAATTCACAGTGAAACAAATCCAGATCAATGAAAAGCGTGAGAAAAGTCAAGCGGATGTCATTCAAGACCTTGAAGAGCAGCTAGAAGCAGCTAAGCTGAGGACCCAGGCGGTGCAAGAGCAAAACGACATAGCAGATGCCACTATATCCAAGGTCTTGAAAGGAATCGATGAATTGGTCAGGTATTGATGATTTCTACCAATGATAGAAAAAACTCTTACTGAAAGTATTATAAAAATTTATTGTATGGATAATTCTATGACTATAACAGCGAAAAAAACTTTTCTAGTCATACTTCTAATATTTTGCTTGAATGAATAATGAATACCCGCAGTCAATATTGCGCTGTGTAGCATTATGATGCACATTACAATATTGTTATATTGGAATTTGAACTGCAGTTTCTAAGGAAGGCCAAATAATTGGATATGGCACCCAAAAATTGCCAACAACGAAGCTATGCCAGCTAGAAGAAATATTTATTACTAAATTCCTTACATCCACCACAACAGAGTGAGATATGACTGAAGTTTATTTAACGATTGCGTTAGTGCGTACGTAACCGTGTATATTGTGAACCTCTACTTTGGTCTTCTGCTTCTCAAGTACACGTACAATCCGCATCTTGACGACTTCATTGCCGTTAACTTCATCGGTACAATTTAGTTTCAATATTTTTGAGCGACTCGCGTTTTTTATTCAATTTTGAACCGTGAGCAAGACCATTGGAACATGGCCTAAACGACAGGTGACACAGGTTTCTTTCTATATTTATCTTTATCTAAAAAATATAAGCGAAGTCCTGTTTTCTTATAAAATGGACATTTTAACTTTCGCAACAGGACAGCCAAATGTGACCCTTCAAAACTGCAAACTCGTTTGGGCAATCACGATGAAGTGACGAAGTGGAACGTCAGATGTTTCCTCGAGATCCTGGAGCGTGAAACCAAGAGCATTATTGAAACTGTCTATGGAACTGTCAAGGTAACAACAATGTTAATTTCAAGGATAAACGAAGATATGTTTTTCAAAGACATGTGACAGTCGGATAGACGCCATAGTGAAAAAGGGTGACGTTAGAAGTACCCTATAACCGCCGGGTAATAATGAGTGTCAATGAAGCGAAAGTGTTTTGTTAGGAATGGGACTAATGGAGATCCGTGATCTCTACAGGAAAACAGGCGTGATGTGTATATTTTTGGTACTTCTCCAGATTAATATACCATGATTAGTGCGTAAACATATGGGTTCGAGGCGATCATAGAATCACTAACTCTGAAATTTCAGAGATGGACACGCGAATTTCTGACTGACGCAAGTGTCTTCTTCTCAATCGTTACGCTCTTATCAGAGCGGTCGTGGTCTTCATGACGTGGCATCTTGAGCAGCCGACATGGTTCGCCGCACAACCTCCCGCCACCTCTGCCTGTTGGCCGTCATGCGGGTGCATTCGTGTACCGGGGCACAAACGGCAGCCTTGATCTGGTCTGTCCACCGCATGGACGACCTACCACGAGGTCTTGTTCCCTCTAGTCTAGTATATGTGTAACTAATATGTAACTCATGCTCCCTACTTCATTCGATTATTTGCTAGACAGTTAATGTAGTTCGCATAATTTTCTGTAGGTAAGGCTACTTTACTTAAGTGCTTATGATCCTTGATTAACTTTGAATCTTCCTTACAGCCACCAGCGCCTACTCCTAAATTAGGCAAATCTCAAGAATTCACGAGGCTAGTCTCCGATCCTCAAGTTATCTTCCTGCAGCCCAACAAGATTGAGAGCTTAGTGCCCTACCAACCCTGCGCTTAGTGAGTATTCTTTAAAATACTAAAATATTATTTTTTTATATGTAAACAAGTTCAATAGTATTTGGGTTTTTACCGTTTAGGTGATTTTTGCAAATTACCAACTAGACTGTATATACCTACTACAATATTATAATTACAAATAAGTAAATGTAAAATTTGGTCCGCTAACAGAAGCTACTTCGGATTTTAACACAGACTAAGCAAAGTGTTGTTATAGGTAGCAAAGTGTTCTAATGTAATGGGTACTATCATACATGACGTACGGTTCTGAGACGTGGACACTCACTGCGGACTAACCCACAAATTCAAGGTCGCTCAGCGTGCTATGGAACGGAAGATGCTCGGGGTTTCTCTGGTAGATCGCATCAGAAATGAGGTGATACGCCAGTGAAACTAAAGTTACCGATATTATGAAAAGAATTAGGACGCTGAAGTGGAGTTGGGCTGGTCACGTATGCAGAAGGACTGATGGTCGCTGGAGCAAAAAAGTCCTAGAGTGGAGACCGCGTCTCAGTAAACGTAGTGTGTAATTTTATTAGAATAGTCTGGTGATGTCATATCCCATATGGCGGGCCTTTTCTCTACTTCATAATTAAGAATTCTACATCGAAACTTTCCTTTTCCATTATTTTTTCTCTCAATTCGTCCGTTCGCGGCTTCTTCACGCGTGTACTGGACGCAACAAGGCGCACTGAGTATCTCGACTCGCGCCAAAAACGCGCGAATTACGGGCGAGTCGAGATTCTGCGAATGACTGGCGAATTACGAATTGCGAAGGATTTCATTCGCGCGTTTCATGTGTACCCAACATAGCAAACCCGTGTATCTCGGCTACGCGCGTGTGCATTCGCGCGAATCCATTCGCGCGTAATTCGCCCAATGTGTACAAGGCCCTTGGTCTTCACTCTACGCACACATTTTGCTTTGCTAATATTAAAACTTGTATAATTTTTTTCTCAGTTGCGTGGAAGACTACATTATGAACCTCGTGTTCGAGACACCGGCAGTGCCAGCTGACGATGAATATGTGCAGAGCATTTTCCACATTGAAGAACACAATACGAAATTCGGAATTTACACTCTTACTATTCCCAGGTTAGTAAAAGACAGAAAGTGTTTTTTTTTTATTTGGTATACATATGTCAATACTATTGTGTTGATCGAATTAGTTGTTGTTTTATGCTTTATAATGTCTCATTTTATTATATCTTACTGTAATAAATAATGTTCATCCAAGAGTATGCAGTGCTTGGTTTACTTAAAGAAGGGTTAAAGTTTATAAGAAAATTTTTTTTTCGTAAATAACTAGGTACTAATATTGTTTTTTTATTTGCAGCAAGCGACATCCTTTCCGCAAGAAGGAATGATCACCTATAATTTAATTATAAATAAATAATGTCAAATTTATGTAGGAGGTTAGAGTTTAAAAGAAAGATAAATGGGTTCACGACCTAACCTTTGTGGAGTAGTCAGTTATTTTAAAATGTATTAATGTTATTTGGAACGCAAGGTATGTTTTTTAATTATGTAACAATATTTTATATTACAAATTAATGAGACAGAAAATTTGCAGTAACGAATTTTAAACCAGGTAGCAACGTTTATTTTTTTTTGTTATTTTTAAATCGTTCAGTTTCAAATAATATGTAACATTTTCATTTATACATTTATTAACATATTTGTGACATATAAAATAAAGATTTTTATGATTTAAATATTTTTAGCTTATCCTTGGAGAAGTAAAACTTATTGATATTTTAAACTGTTAGCACCTATTTATTGTTATGTTTATTGTTGTTGTATAATTTAATGTAGATTATGTGTTACATTAAAGCGATTTGTAAAAGACTCCAGATTTTTTTTATCCATAGACTACCAGAACGGTTCACGAACATGACAGAAGAAACGTAAGTTGAACCAGGGTGCTCATACTATCAGTTGAACTGAAACTTTACAATTAACGACAGACGCCGGTATTTAGTAATACACATTACGCCTGATTTCCTGTAGAGCAGTAGGCAGAGATCACGGAGCCCATCCTGAAGATCCTGACAAACCACTTGCGTTTCATTGACTCATACACACTCGGCGGTTATAAGTTTTTCTAACTTCATCCTATTTCAATATGGCGTCTATCTGAAAGTTTTGTCTTTTGTACAGTAATGTGGTTAATTAAACGCTTTTCCATTATTTCATTCGTCTTGCAGCACAATTGTTTAATTATTATATTTCTTTATCATTGTGTAAGTACACCCTAATACACTACTCTATGGTTTTAGTAGGAGAAATAAATAAAATATTCATGTCAGTCAATATTCTGCGTCAGTTTCAAAATACAAACAACTGTCATTCCTTTCTGCAGATAGCGGCCTCCGTCCGCCATTAAATATTGTAAAAGCCGAGGAATAATATTGGTGTTAATTTTTTATCGGCTTATATCCGGGGAATCTTACCATTTTCTTCATTCTCTTTTATTTAATTAAGTACCTAAACAATATCTCCAATGGCAGACAGAGATACAGATGAGTTAAATATCGACAACGTAATAAAAAAATTACTGAAAGGTAATTGTTTATATTTACAAAATAAAGAACTAAATAAGTGAAATTAATGTTCAGATTTAATTAATTGCGTGTTTATTAATATAGTGCCTGTGATATAATTAAAATTGAGTGTTGTGTTGTGATATGTTTTTATAAAATATAAATTTTGTGTTGCAGTACGGGGCGAAAAGCCTGGTATGAATGTACAGTTAACGGAAATTGAAATAAAAGGATTATGTCTGAAATCAAGAGAAATATTCCTTTCACAACCTATTCTTCTCGAACTTGAAGCTCCTCTAAAAATATGCGGTAAGTCAAACAAAACATGTACATGTAACTTTCAAAAATGTCTTCTATTTGAATTACTGGGATTGAGGCGTTCACAAGCGGAACGTTAAGCTTTTCAAATTGTAATAAGGGTAATGTGTCTTTAACGGTGAGAAACGCCTTTAAAAAACTTTTATTGATATTTTAATTCACAATCAAAAATAATATAAAATAGTACACATTTACTATGCCCATGATTTTACTCAAAAAACTATCTATACTATTACTAAATTACTTACGAAACCGAAATAAGCTGACCTTGACCGAAAATTGCTCCAGGAAGTGCAAATCAATGAAAGCATTAGTAGGTCTTACTCAGTACATTCTTTTATTACCTTTTTCATAATTGTTTTCAGGTAATCAATATTTAGCTAGTATAACCAACAAATTTATGGTATAAACAACATTTAGTTTAGAACTAATTGCTTATTCTATTATTAATTGCTTGGCAATTACAAATTATGTAATCCATATTCAATAACTACACAGAAACATTTTTAAACGGGTTGAAACAGGTCATAAATATGTATATAAATTGTTATCTCAATGATGTAGTCTAATAAATTATTATTTTTTAAAATATACAATTCACCTATTAGTTTAGTAACTGAATAAAATACAAATATTCCCATTTGTTTGTGCAACTAAAGAACATTCAGGTATATGATGCAAAACTAACATAATCCTTCTTTTTTAGGTGACATCCATGGCCAATACTATGACTTACTCAGACTATTTGAATATGGTGGTTTCCCGCCTGAATCTAACTACCTATTCCTGGGAGATTACGTAGACCGTGGAAAGCAATCACTAGAGACAATATGCTTGTTATTAGCGTACAAGATCAAGTATCCAGAGAATTTCTTCTTGCTGCGTGGTAACCATGAGTGCGCTAGTATTAACAGAATTTATGGGTAAGTGCCTTGTATCTTTATATACATACATACACATGACACCTGATTTCCTGTATAGGTGTAGGCAGAGATCACGGATGTCCATTTGTCCCGATCCTAACAGATCACTTTTTTAATAGATACTCATACACACACTCGGCAGTTATAGGTACTTCTAACATCACCCTTTTACAATATAGCATCTATCTGACTGTCATATGTCTTATTGGAATGGCCCCTTTGTAACCGCCCTTCCACTGCACTCACATATTATATTCTTTTAGTCAATCTATTATCATTCATCCACATTTCAATCTTCATATTTTGTTGTCTACTAGTCAATTCTTACATAATCTGAGTTATGCTTTTACTTCTTAAAGATAATGCTGATATTTAGTTGTACTGATACTACATAGTAAAAGGCTTAGTGCTCAAACATCATATCTGCATTTTCACTCTAAAGAACACGTTGTTAGCTATATTTTGTGAAAAATTCAGTAGAAGGAACAATCTGTTATAAATTATTCTTCTTTATGTAAATATAACCCTTGAGAATTCACCCATGTGTGGAAGTAAGGGTTCTGTTCGCTTCCCGTGACCAAATGTCTTGGAAGATCCTTTGTATGCTAATTTGTTTAAAGTTTTTGGTTATTTTGTAGTGCCTAATGTTTGGTGTATTCTAAATTCAAAAGGCAAGAGCCAAATCTCATTTATTAACAACCTTCATTGATTAACTTGATAAAAATATTTTACATTTGAATTCAATGTGTGACATAAAATCCATATTTTATACTCAATTTTAGTTTATCACAAAATTAAATACAGTCTAGTAAAAGTAGTGCATCAGATAAATCTGGGTCACCTATAATATTTTAATAAGCATGCTAAAGTATTAAAACTAAAGTACTACACTCAATAAGCATAAGAACTACCAAGATATGATTCATCTGTGAGTCACTACTTTGCTGGATTATTACAGTACTTGAATGTTATAAACATACCATATTTATAAGCTTCGCACCTATTCATAGAATTTTATAGGTAAACATTGATATAGTATGAAGTACAAATGTGCAGTACATTTGTAAAGGTAATATTATTATAGTTATGGCAAATTGTAAGAGGCAAATAAATGCTATTTGTTTATTACAAGTCATCTTTTAAGGTTATCTTAGATATTTTATATTTCTTTTCATTTCTTTCTCATTTCTTGTGATAGTGTAGGCTATAGATTTTTATCTAAATTACATCAGAATTGACAGTCCATTAAAAATACTAAGATACAAAACAAAAAGACTAATGCGTTCATCACCATTAACCCTTTCGGAGTAGTCAGAGGTTCAGGTTTCCATCGCCACAATCGCAGAGGTAGTAATTCTATGACCACCTCAAAACCACATGTTGACCAGGTGGTAAGGCATGTGGACTAGCATGACACAATTATAATTAATTTACATTATTACTGTAATATTTATGTACAAACTGCTAATGTTTTGAATGTAACTATGTATTGTGTTTCATAACGCATTATGGAAGTTTCCTACATTAGATAAATTAGAAGTTATCAGGCGCACCTCTGTATATTTACAGCATCTCAAATAGGTTAATTTAGATATGTGCAAATCAATGTTAAGTAATAAGATAAAAAAGTATTTATAGAAGTATTGCTGCAGACTACACCTGTTTTTTTTGTGGGTATACAGGAAATTGAATTGTTTTAGCATACAATATGTAAGTTTAATATTTGTTAGATTTCAGAGTTTGCTAATGAAACCACCACCATTACCATATAGGTTATCAGTGACCTACGTAACTCATAATGTGTTAAGTATAAAGAATAGATTTAAAGTATACAAGGTACAATATAACTCAAAACAACAACTCTTCTGATACTGGTATCTAATGAATTAGATAACATTCACCTCTCTAAGCATTAGCGAGATCATTCTCGGCCCGTTCAGGAACCAAATCCAAGGTCATTATCACTTTATCTTGACAAACTGCGCTCTGGACTGAATTTGCAAAGTGCTATCTCAATCAAACATTTACAGAGTGATAAGGAGAGCACTATTGGCAAAGATACTCGGGTTAAGTGCAAACATTTACACATTTCATCAGTGCGCATGATCCTTTATCTAGTGGGTAAATATTGCATAAATCATTTAGTAATGGATAGACGATAGATGGACTAGGTAGATACAAAGTTTAATGAGTGCATTTGGATTGGCAACTGCAATATTATAGAATGAAAATGTACAGATAATGAATTGATTGGACTATGATTGTGGTTAGATGAGAGACCAAAATCAAGTATTCTTTATCTCTCTGTAGGATAATAAAGGGTATGTTATTTGATGTTATGTTGATACATATCTACCATACTACTTCACGATAATCCTAGGTTTGAGTGTCTCTAAAAAGTCAGACTTAGTAATTTCAATGGCCTCCTTGAAACACTGTGTTAGTCAGATAGTCAAGACCTGACCTGACAGTCAGTAAACCAAGTCTCCAATAGCTAGAACAGTCTTATTAAGTTCTGTAAGGTTTCTTTCAATTTATTCTAGTATTCATATATCTATGTTGTTTCAGCTTCTACGATGAGTGCAAAAGACGGTACAACATTAAGTTATGGAAAACCTTCACAGACTGCTTCAACTGTTTGCCTGTCGCTGCTATTGGTGAGTTTATTATTAATCTTATACTAACATACACCTCTCTCTCTGATGGTGCCTCTCTGACTAACGAAGGTTGGCAGTCGCTTTGGCAAATTCAGTCCGATCCCTGGCGAGATGAAACAACTTGGCGGCGCTCTTGATTCCCGTCCACTCTCGTATGTTACGGAGCCACGACTTTTTATACTAACATACACCTAACAACTGTTAATCTTTATAGAGTAAGACTTTTTATCTCTTCGTCTTCATTTTTATCCTTAAAAACAGCCTCTCACATTCACTTACTTTTTACTCAGAGACAGGTCTTTCACTCATCCTTGACCATATTTTTAGCAACTTAATTGTATAGGGTGTCAGAGAACTGTATGCTGAGATACAGATTTGTAAAACCCTAGTTCAGGAGCAGAAGTAAAATGTATTTTAGCGCTAAGTTTTGTCGATAAAGATTTATTATTATTATCCAACAATGGAGATGTAATTTACATTCAACATACACCCTCTGGTGTTAAAAACTTTCTAGTCAGGTCCTAATATGACAGGTGGTGTTTCATTTTGCTGAGACAGCGACTGTCTGCTACCTATTGATGTCTCTGTTGTAACCATAGGAATGCTTTTGGATATTTAATATATCTTAAAACCTACTAATATTGTGTGTCACTTGAAAATATGTAGGATATGACCAAATTAGGCAATCCTTTATAGATTTTACAGTATTTTGACCTGGCTCAGTCACGATCGACAGTTCCAAATATTGCTCGCCATATGGTAATGGTGAGGTCATCCACCCAATATTTAGTGACCAATAACATTCTATATAAGGCATTGGTCTATTTTTGAAACCTAAGATTTATATATAGAAGAAAATATCTATTTATGTTATTAGTGTTTAAAATAAACTAAAAATCATTGATGGGATATTTTAGTATCTAGCTTATCTTAGTATAAGTAGGCAGTTGACGAGGTTTTAAATGTTTAGGTTGTATATTTAACAGGTGATATCGGATTATCAGTGACACAGCTTAGCTACGTTGAATACTTTTGAGTTTTATCGGATAGTGTTAACGAATAGGTGAAGTGCGTTAAAAACTTTCTTTATTCGATATAATAAAACAATTTATAACGTAATTTACTATCTAGGTAGCTAATATAATAAAAGCAGGATTTTTCTACCTTTTTCTAAGCCTCGATATTTACTTTTCGCCCGTCTACCGCGTTTCCGCTCTTTGTATTTGTCAAGCAAACATCACCTAACAAACATAACCTAATTGTGTCTAAAGTGATAATTTGATAAATCAAAACTGAGTAAATGTTTTTGTTTTGAAACTCTTATCTCGTTCAAAAATTACCTTGTAAACTTCAGAAGTAAAATCGTAATAGCTACTTAAACTAACAAAGATGAATGGTCATATCCACCCCAGATTGCCTCTACAGTGTAAAGTCTTATGTGTATGGTAATATTGTATCTTCATTCAAGTTGTTACCGGTAAATACTGTCATATTATACTGGAAAACGTAAAGTATGAATAATGTAACACATCCTTATGTTCTATT
>JAMBLF010001284.1:0-95583 GCA_030578115.1 Leucoptera coffeella
GAGCGCCTCCAATGATGGTAGGAAGAATGGTATGTACTGTTTGTGGTATAGAATCTATTGGAAGTTGGGCTAGTAACTTGTTACTGTTATTCCGTATGGGGTAGTAATATGTATTAGTAAAAAGTGACTAAGGATATGAAAATTACACAAAATCGACATGAAATTAAATTCTTTTTAATATATTATCACTTATTGATAGTCAAAGAGGTGTGAAAGATGTTTCGACGTTAATGTAATCCATAATGAGGAGTATGGACATGTATGTATCTATGTATTAGTAATGAATATAACTTGTATACCTTAATATATAAAGATGAAGACAGCACATAAATAAAGACTAATTTTGTTTAATAGCCAGCACCTACCCTTCAACCGCGACCATATGCGGAGCCACAAAATGGAAGTTGGCCTCAGGTTAGTTTTAAAAGTTTCTTTTAAATTGTTTATTACGCCATTCAACTTTTAATTATCACTATACGTTACGCCAACGCCGCCATCAACCAAACACGAAGTCAAAGTTCCTTTCCTTGTTCTTCGGTTCGTTAATTCCAAAGCGAACATATTTAGCCAGAATATTCTCAATGTACTCGGCACGCAACGTGAAGAATAGCACTATTATAGTTTTAAGAGATTCGCGATTTACATTCATGATTAACAACTAACTAACTTAATGATTAAAATTAACAACCATGGCTGCTGCAACGTAGCCGAAACGTCGGGTTAAATAAAGGTAACTTTATTATATAAAAACATACGCGATAAGTCCGGTTAGTTATTAATCATGAATAGCACTATGTTCACGCCTCTACCTTCCCAAGGGGATAGGCAGAGTCTATCGATCGCCACCTGGAACGATCTTGACAATTCTGCCTTGCTTCACTCACACCCATTAACCTTCTCATACATGCTCGTCTGTTCTTCATGCTGCTTACACCCGCCTTATTATTAAACCTGCTATACATTACATTTTCCCTTCCCAGTTAAACCTAGCCATGCCACAAGCGATGCGTGAGCTTCCAGACAGGCGTATTCCTCCGCGGCCTATGCCCCCGGATAGGCGGGAAGCCTTTGCCCATGGTGCCCCTAGCAACTATGAGGAGTCACCTTATGAAAGAGACTATAGGGACGGGCAGGGTAAGTTGTATATATTAATCAGCTTTTTTAAAAAAAATTCTTTATTAGGCCATTCACCACTAAGGTTATGTCGGCTGAAGTACAAACACTGATGCCACGGCGTTTGAACTTCTTGTTATTCCATCGCCATGGTTACACCAACGCCGCCAGCCGCTACAACCGAAGAAAAACGACATCGAAGCTCCAATTCTTCGGTTCGTTCCAGTTGAGGATCCAAAGCTTATCCCAAAGCGAACATACTCGTATTTAGCCAGTTTGGCATCACAATTGACTAAATATTCACCAGAAAATTATTGTTTGTATTTTCAACTTTCACTGAGCTGCTGACTTTGTGGACGCACCATAGACGACTGAAATCAATCAGCATTATAATATAACTAGTATACTAGCTGCCGTACTTTCCGGCACGTCGTCTCAATAGGACTATGGCTAAATGGAATATAATAGGCGATAAGCTAGCAACCTAGGGCATTAGTCCACTAATGCTTTTTGCAAAATATCAGTTATTATCAGGTCAGTAATAGTGTGTAGTTTGTAGTAGATTAGCAAAAGTGACAAATTTCACCATTGAAATCGGCAAGTGTCAAATTACTCTTATTAAATAGCGAAATTTGTCGCTTTTGCCAATCCACTATTAACTTCACACTATTACTGATCTGATATTGAACTGATATTTCGCAAAAAGCATTAGTGGACTAAGGCCCCTGTTAACAATGTATGACATCACAACCTCGATATTCTTGCTAAAAAGGTCCTAAGGAGATGTTTTATGTACCGAAGTGCTGTCCACTCTGAAAGAGATTAAAGGACGTACGTCATGGCTTTAGAATTAGGTAAATACATTACAGGGTGTAAAACTCAGATAGTACAGTATGGTAAAGATAATAATTATAAGATATACAACGATTATTGTGATAGTGTTTAGTATATTTGTTAACTAAATTTTTAATTGTTTAACTTAATTTCCCTTTTCTCTACAGGTAGTGCATCTCCGGCAAATTCCATGTCATCGGACAGGTAAGAATAAGCACAATTATAAGCCATCAGTCATCTTTCTTTTTTTTAATTCTTTATTAAGCCATTCACCACTAAGATTATGTCGGCTGAAGTTCAATCATTGATGCCATGGCGTTTGAACTTCTTGTTATTCCATCGCCATGGTTACACCAACGCCGCCACCCGCTACAACCGAAGAAAAACGAAATCGAAGCTCCAATTCTTCTCTTCCTTGTTCTTTGGTTCGTTCCAGTTGAGGATCCGAATATAATCCCAAAGCAGATACTTAGCCAATTTGGCATCACAACTGACTAAATATTGAGCCGAAAATAATCATTTGTATTTTTAACTTTCACTGAGCTACTGACTTTGTTGGCGAACCATAGACGACTGATCAGTCATCTTAAAACGTAAAATCTTGATGATGCAGTTTAAGAATTAGAGATTGGTCAGAAGCAGCCGTAAAGAATATCCAACCTTTCTTTAGTCACTTAGAGTACATTAATTTTATTTTATCTATATGTACTTTATTTAATAATAATGAAAACATTAATTTTATAATTACATTATTAAATGATTTATTATTTATTTTACGTTTATTATAATCTGGTAAAAGGGCAAGGGTATATGATATTGATAAATAATTACGAATAATGAAATAAATGTGAATTTATCTGGTGTTGTTGTTGTCCGTAAGAGACAAGTTAGGTACTAAAGAGTCAATCGAATTTGTGATGACAATGAAACGAAATCACTACATAGTATAAAACAAAGTCACTTTCTTTGTCCCTATGTCCCTTTGTACGCTTAAATCTTTGAAACTTACGCAACGGATTTTGATGCGGTTTTTTTTAATAGGAGAGTGATTCAAGAGGAAGGTTTATATGTATAATAACATCCATTAAATAGTGGAGTAGGCTATATATTTTATACCCGTGCGAAGCTGGAGCGGGTCGCTAGTTAACTATATGAAATTAAAGATTTGTTGTGTGATGTTATAAACCCGTTAAGGTTGGAGATACGTTAGTGTATGCATGTGTGTTTGTTATAGGTATTCACCCCACAATTACGAAGGACCAAATCGTTTGACCCAGCACCAAAAACAAGTGAGGCCTGCCTACGAATCGGCCTCCGACCAGGTATGTAGTTTTAAAGCTATAAGTGTAATTTCGATAGGTAAAATATTGTGTGTAATTATAGTTTTAAGAGATTCGCGATTTATACTCATGATTCATAGTTAACGGGACTTGTCGCGTAAGTTTTTATATAATAAAATTACCTTTATTAACCCGACGTTTCGGCTACGTTGCAGTAGCCATGGTCACGGGCAGACTGACGATTCGTATTTCTTCGCCTCCACCGCAATGTTACGACCATGGCTACTGCAACGTAGCCGCAACGTCGGGTTAATAAAGGTAAATTTATTATATAAAAACTTACGCGATAAGTCCCGTTAATTATTAATCAAAAGTATTGTGTGTGTTTATAACATTGAATTGTAATAACGCATGGTTGAATTGTGTTTCGGCAATCGTAGGACGCCCCCCTGCCAGGTGGATCGATGACTTCAAGAAGGTCGCTGGTAGTGGCTGGATGAGGGCCACGAATGATCGTGTTTTGTGGCGTACCCTTGGGGAGGCCTATGTCCATCAGTGGACTAGTATAGGCTGATTGATGATGATGGTTGAATTGGTAAAAATTGAGATTGAAACTAAGTTTAAAATCTCAGTTAAGATGTACATAAGTGAAATACGTCATTAAGATTGTGTACTAGAAATGTACAATAAGTGCTGTAAAAATATGTAATACTGTATGAGTGAAAAAAAAAGATCTAGTGACTGCTTTTCGTAATACATAGTATAAAACAAAGTAGCTTTCTCTGTCCCTATGTTCCTTTGTATGCTTAAATCTTTGAAACTACGCAACGGATTTTTTTAATAGATAGAGTGATTCAAGAGGAAGGTTTATATGTATAATAACATCCATTAAATAGTGGAGTAGGCTATATATTTTATACCCGTGCGAAGCTGGAGCGGGTCGCTAGTTGTTATATAGAATGAACTGAAGAAGATTGCCTACAAGTGATGGTGTTTTGTGACTTACCCTTGGAGAAGCCTTTGTCCAGCAGTGGACTGCTATAGGCTGAGTAGTTGACTGTTTGGGAAATAGAGCAATGCTTCCTCAATGTAAATTTTCAATTTATTTATTAAAAAAAAGAGTATTGATGGAAGATCATGATAACAAAATGGTATTCTCAATTAAATTTTTAAGAAAGTTCGATAAAATTCAAAGTGTAAAAGATATTAATTTTATTGTATTTGGGTAATATGGGAAATTTTTTGGAGAAAAGTGATAGGCAAGAAGCTAGGAATACCCTGTATGATGAATGTGATGCCTTTGAATGCCCTCGAATTATTCCTGAATATTTCATAATTATAATTAATCTATGGTAAAGAAATTGAAGATGAAACCAAATATAAACTCAGATACTACAGAATGATCATAAATATAAATAGACAAAAACTCACGGATCATACATGATAAAGCAATTTGGAACCTCAATAAAAAGTTGATAATAAATGAAGAAAAATTATAACAATGAAGAAAGAGCAATGTTAATTTTGAAACTTCAAGATGTTCATTGAATATCACGTGTAAGGAAGGGCTTTCAGACTGGAAGCTTTTATATTTCATTCGTTAAAATATTTCAAAGTCTATCCAAGTCTCTACGATTGTTTTCCAAAATTAAACCCTTGAACTTTTAGCCGCAGCTGTAACGAAATTATAGAAAATATCCTATTTATTTAACGATTTAAATAAACGGAATTCACAATGTGTATTTCTTTTTGATAACACAGACGATGGACTGAAAGTTCTTCATTCATTATTTGCCCCACATCTTTTATTCAAGATGACCTGCCAGTTGTCGTTCAAGCTAGTGGAAAAAAAGTTTTATGGCGAATATAAGAAACTAGAGGAGCAAAAGAATTGCAATTGAGAAATCTTCATCATTCATTAGCCAAAAAATTAGAAAAGATTAAGAAAATCTTCATTAGCCAAATGTGAAGCATTTTCACATTTATTTAAATTAACAAAAGCGAGAAGGATAAAACAATGGACAAAATTTTGTATTACTTAGATTTTTTTGTAAGTAATTAAAAAAGCCTTAGCCTTAACAGTAATTTATTCAAAATATTACATCCATATGAACCAAAAATCCAAGATCTTTAAGAAGAAGCAAGAAGTGGTTTTATAACTCCCAGCAAAACTTCAAAAGAAGAATGAACTTCATACTTTGTCCAGTATCAGATAATTATCAAACTCCACAAGAACACGTCACTTCAAGAATCTTCGGCTATACGATGTTCAGAAGAGACCAAACAATATAATAGGCAGGAAGCCCTATATTTTAGTTTAAACTTGACTAACCAATACAAAGGTTTACCTTCAATGTTGAGATGTCTCATTGTTATACACCGATGAACATTCAGAAGTTGTCTCGCACAAATTCCAACTGCTATTAACTTACTTATTTCCTGTTATCCCTTAGCAGGGATATAGGGCTCGAAGAATGTTTCTCCACCATGGGCGATCTTGCGCAATCTCTTTCAGATCTCCCCACTGCATTCCCATGGACTTAGCTTCCTTCTGAACTGAGCGACGCCACGTGGACTTAGGACGCCCTGTCCTTCTTTTTCCTGTGGGATGCCAATACAATGCTTGTTTCGGAGGATTTGAATTGTCTAACTGCTATTGAACTGCTATTGCTGTGGACTGCTATTGATGTAGTTTAACTATGACCGACCGAGAGCCGATATTACATTATGACTTTTCATAACTAATGTTTGAAGATGGTAAAGATTTTCCTTACGTTGAACATAACGTCGTTTCAAGAGTTTTCGCTGCATACGACTGTTTCAAATGTTGACCAACTTTAAAACAGCTTTATGTATGACTAGTTGAAGAAGATATTGTGTTTATCAATGAGAGTTATTGCAAATGGTGCAGAGTATAATGTTGTCTAAAGAAATTGTAATGGAACTGCAGTAATATATAAATATCTTTTACTAAGATTAGTTGAAGAATTATCTGCAATGATATTATGATATTATAAGTATTAATATCACGAAGAAGAAGAAAAGAAAAGAAAGAAGAAGAAAAGAAGGTTAATAAATCAAATTGATGTTCATATAATGTAATGATTACTGCAAACTCACTATTGTAGGTGTTATGTCTTTGTTATGAATCTTACACAGCATTACTCAAGAAAAAATAACATTTAATATGCACTCCATATTCATATACAATGCTTGCAGCAACAGCTTTGATGAAAAAAGGGGAAATCAATTAATATTTAGAAAAGAAACAGTGGTAATACTTATACAATGAGAAATCAATAAGAACCTAAATATTTTTCCTTACTGGTATTGCTCAGTCTACGACCTAAATAGCAATGCCAGCAAAAAAATATTTATTCATAACAACAACAATGAATTATTTTGCTGATAAACTAGTGAAAACCCACGTGACTCCGTTGTATGGCTACAGCAAAAATCTGTAAAGGCCATTATAGACGAATGTAATACGAATTTATCTTTTTCCCACTTACCACTTTTAATTTTTAAACAAAACGCAAAAAAAAACAAAATTTTACCTATTCTTTCCTATGGCAATGTACATGTTTTATTATATTTTATTTACGCTGCCGTGTTCCAAAATGCAATGACAATTTCCATTTGCAGGCACCCGAAAACAGCTATCGGCCCAACTTAAACCAGCCCATACAATATCCGATGCCAGGGCAGTATCAAAACCAAAAATGGCAAAGCGAAGACTACGAATCCGAAGAACGTTTCCGATCTAATAATAAAGGGGTGATATTAAGGCGCTCAAGGTCCCCGGTTCGCCGCGAGATGTCGCCTCCGAGGGACAGACGCAAGCGTTCCCCCTCCCTCAACTCCGCACCGCCGCCGCCATCTTGGACCCAAAGTCCTGATAGCAAAACATCATCCAATCGCCGATACGACAGGCCTGATCGACGCCCATCACCGGCAAGAATCCACCCTGGTTCACCGCACAGATTCCGTTCTCGATCACCAGACAGGAAGCTACATTCTCGATCTCCGAAAGACCATGTTAGACCAGACGATTGGGACATACGTCGGGCGACGGATCCAGACGATTTTATCAATGAACCCAGGTCCAGTCGCGACGAGAAATCCAACCGTGGCGATCGCACTAAAGAAGATAGTAAATCTAAAGAAAAATCTCCACACAAGTCCCGTGCAGTACTAGAAGTCGAAAAGGAACGCAAGTTAGCAGCTGACGCGATAGTAGACCGAATATGCAAGCGACGCCAGATCAAAGATTCGGCCATACAGACCGAACTAGTCCATGAAGTGTCGAAGAAACTGCTGCGGATGTTCGGTAACCGAATGCTCTGGTGCAAGCTGCAAGTGGAAAAGTTTTACGCCATTTACAACAAGGACGACGAAGATAAAATGGTGAAGCTGATCATAGCCGATTTGCACGCGCGCAGGGCTCTCAAGAAACAAGGTAAGTTTTTCTACAGGGAAACAGAAAAATATATTGGCGTTTTTTACTAAAGTGATGACGCAGTTTAAAGGTTTTATTCATTTTAACACAGACTCGGAGAGACAAGATAAGCCATCAACGTCACAAACCTCGTCATCATTCAAGGAGCAACTGAAGGAAAAGTACAAGAAGACGGTCGAGATTATAAGGAACAAAATGTTGATGAAGCAAGACATTAGCCCGAGCACGGAGAATTTTAAGCGGATTTGCGAAGAGTTGAATATGACGCTGTTGAGAATCCTACTCAAGTTTGGCGAGGAATACGGCCCCACCTCAGATATTATGAAGATTTATAACCTTTCTTATGATGAAAGTGATGAACTGCGCATGGTGAATAATATAAGGGAAAAGATTGATATTGAAAACCGGAAGAGACCTATCTCTGCAGGTAAGGGTGTAGTGTAGATAAGACAGAAGTAAGGTAAGATGTCTATGCATGTGAATAGATTCTTTGGAACAGGTTTATTTTGTAATATAATCTACAAATAACGTATACCTACCTACATAACAACAACAAATAATATATTATATTGTTTGTAAGAAAAAATATTTGGTGAGATAAAGTACAAATGATAAAAAAAAACGCATTCAAGATACAAATTGATCTTTGATGCTTTTCTCATTAAATGTGTCTAGGCAGGTAAGTGTATAGATAGCTTTAGATAAAAAATATATTTAGGAGAATTATTCTATAGTTATTTAAATGAATGACGAAAAAAATTATTGATTGGTTGGAACTTTTCCATGGGCAATAATATCTTGAAAGTGAATTAGGTTTTCTTTCAGTTCTATGCTGTTGTAGATATAAGATTCCATGCAATCTGGTATTAACTTTTATTTATTGAACAAAAAAGACAAATTACTAAAATACTACCTCTTCAATTGCGTTTTTTTGCAGAGGTATGAGTCATTATTACTTAATTGTAACGATTTACTTCAATCAATACATACGTTAAGGAATATAAATGTCAAAATATGACGTTTAATATTATTAAAACATGTGCAAAATATTCGGCTTTGGCACTTCAGATTTAAAATGGTCTAAGGAACTAATTTCAATCTATAATTTTACAACATACATACTAACATACATATCACGCCTGATTCCATGTAGAGAGGTAGGCAGAGATCACGGATTTTACAACGATAAATTTCATAATAATTGTCATGACCACGCATAATTGTTAATAGTTGTGAAAGATATGCTCCAAATTAGAATATCTATGCGCTGCAAAAAAAAAAACCAATACCCACTGCAAATATCTTGATTCTTTTAGTTATATCACTATTGAACTGTTTTATAAAATGTTCTTGGTATGACGTGAAATACGACTAAGGGACTTCCTTAAGACATTAAGAACTTATAATTCTCAGGTATTTTTACATATTTAAGAGTATTGTAGTACAACAAATTGAAAAAAGCCGCATTGTATGGGAAATAAATATAATGTTTTATTTTGAATTTATTGATTGTGTTACAGATGATGATGACAATCGACCATCGAAAATTGCTCGAAACGATCCAGAATCATCGTCTAAAGGTAAATCACTACATAGTATAAAACAAAGTCGCTTTCTTTGTCCCTATGTCCCTTTGTATGCTTAAATCTTTGAAATGACGCAACGGAATTTGATGCGGTTTTTGTTAATAGATAGAGTGATTCAAGAGGAAGGTTTATACGTATAATAACATCCATTAAATACTGGAGTAGGTTATATATTTTATACCCGTGCGAAGCCGGAGCGGGTCACTAGTTATCCAATATAATGATTCCCTTAGTCAGTCAGTTAGTTAATTATTTTTGGTATACCAATTGGGGTTAAAGTGAAATCTTATAGACATGGCATAACATCCAAAGCAACATACAAAATATATAGCCATCGCCCCTTACGATTTACCAAAGGGACATTCTACATGTTTTTACCTTTTTTGATTGTTTTAGACCCAAAAACACGGATGGTTTTAGTAACGAACGAATTTTTGGCCGTAAATCATAGTCACTCTTTGGTGTAAACTAACTAACTGTAATTGGCTAATTGGAACGCTTATAATTTTTCCTACAATAGATATTCTTTTGTTCCAGATTCAGAGATTCGAAAGACCGTGCCCTCAAGTAAGTTATTAAAAAATATTACGATTTATTAATTAATATACATGAAAAATAAAAATATTACCTTAATTACTGAATTAAGTGCTGAGTTTATAATTATATCTATTATAATAGGTCTAGGTTAAGCGACTTTAAATATTTAAAAATCACCCAAAAGTGTAATTTTGTAAAATATATGGGCTTCTATTCTTTTTATTTACGTATGTTAAAACTTTTCTATGATGAATATCACTGCTTTGCGCAATATTATTTGAATTTCCTACTTCAAATATATTGGGAAAGTAAAGTAGTGAAGTATATAAGGTTATATGGTTAATTGTTAAGCGTGGCAATTTCTTCCACAGAATGGGACAACCCGAAGTGGGACGTTCCGGCCGACGGCACCGCCTCTAACTCTAAGGGTAAAGTAATCCGTCCGCCCCAAGTCGTTATACCGCAAATCGAAATGCTTCGTAACTTGGCTAACACTTCCGACAGAGGTTTCGACCTGTACATCTGCAAACACAACTTCGACATATTCACCCCCCTGCAGGGCAACCAGCTGAGAGAGTTCGTCATCGAACAGATTTACAGCACCACTGCAACGACTGGCTGGGCCCCAGAGTTCGTCTTCAAAGGTCTCCAAGGTTTCCGCTACGAGATCTACACAGAGGACCCCAACTCGCGCGATTGGCTCATGCATTTAGATTTCAGATCCTTTCCCTTCTTCGACGTCCTCGTTTACAACAAGGAGGAGTTGTGGTATGAGCGTGCTGCCATTTGGCTCCCGGTTCTCCACTCTGAGACCATCGAGCCCTTGCACATGCTAGCTCTGCAGAACAAGAGCCGGGAGGAGATCGAACTAGGTAAGTGGAAGCTGGTGAAGAAAGTGGCGCTGCCTACGGGGATGCGCGTCTACGTCGACATACCGGTGTCCGCCGCGAGGCACCTCGAGAAACTCAACATGTTGTTGAGCTACGAGCTGGAGAAAGTCACAGTTATTCTCAGGACGTCCGCCGTGGATAAGGAGACCTTTGACGCCGGCCTCGTCGAGAGGCAACTTTTCTTTTCCACGGAACCAAAGGACAAGAAACTACCCGTCATCCCGGCCGGACCGAACGTGATGAAGATCTGCTTGAAGGGCAATAAACTACTCAATATGGAGCAGGCGATGCTGGTCCGCGACAGACTGATACAAAAGATATACTCGTACCACCAGCAAGCGGTGACCAAGTTGAAGACGGACTTCGTGAAGTGTGGCTTCCTGATGCCGGGCTACTTGGGCGTGGTGCCGGAGAACGATGAGTCTCGCGCCTGGCTCCAGCGCATAGACCTGGGCTCCTTAAAGAAGCACGAGATCGTGGTCTTCGGCCAGGACTCCACTAAGTACTTCAAGGTCTACATGTATCTGTTCCTCTCGAGCACAAACGTGAAGATGCACTCCTTGCTAGAGCGACTGAAGTCGAGCAACCGCGGCGTACCGGGTCTCTTGTTCGACAAGTGGAAGCCTATTTCGATGACCATGTATCCCTGTGACAAAAAGAAGTGGGAGTTCCGATTGGAGTTGCAAATTGACTTGGTTTCCATGGAGAAGATCCTGTCGATGGATGGCTGCTTGGACTTCAACAATGTGCCAGTGAGGGTGAGGCATAAGTACGAGAACCTCAAGGACGTGATCAAGCGGTACAAAGCGGAGAATGAGGATGTGTATGATGTGACCAATATGGATATTGATTCCCATAGTGATACCTCAGAGTAAAGTACGGTTTCAGACTGGTGTTTTGTTGTGTCACAAGTCACAATATGTGTGTGTTTTTGTAACTTAGTGGTTGCCTTTGTCATGGCAAAGTTTGCCGCTAGTTATTATTTCAAGGCTATAGAATCACCAACTCCGCTATTACGGAGATTGGAAACAACCTTTGACTATGTTACTCATAAATGTTTATGTCTAAGTCTTTTTTCCAGATATTATAATAGAGATTTAGTTTATTAAGTGTGTATGTCCAGCATGTCCTATTACCAGTTGTTGGTACTAGGAAAGTTTAATGAGGAATAGTATTTTTAGTTGATTTTCCATTTAGAGATTTGCAGTCTAGTTTTAGGATTGTTTTGTTGCACCCACTGTTGCTATAAAAAGCAAATGAATGATGAATGATTTCGTCTGTTTTTGTACTACATAAGTGAACATTTGATGTGAAAATTCCTATAATTATAAATAACTTAGAATAAATGTGTACCTTTTATTTGTCGTTCTTTTCAGTCTGATTTTGCCTAGTTAGTAGCGGCGCGTCTCGGTAAACGTAGTATAGGACGCCCCCCTGTTAGGTGGACCGATGACCTGAAAAAGGTCGCTGGTACTGGTTGGCTGAGGGCCACGAGTGATTGTGTTTAGTGGCGTACCCTTGGGGAGGCCTACGTCCAGCAGTGGACCGATGATGATTGATTTATCTAGTTTCGACAATGAATCTTTTTATTCAGGTATAATTGTTTATTAATATTAATTAGTTTTTTGATAGCTATATATACCTATACTTCTTATACATCAACACAATACACTTTTGCCTACAATTATAGGTGATTGAATTCCATACCAACAATTATCAACAGGGTTACATGACATTTAATAAGCGTAAGTATAATCGTACAACAGTCAGATTAATATGACATTTTCATTTCTTAGACATTTGTTCACAGGGTTAAGATACAGAGATATAGAGCCACAAAAATTGGTAAGTTTATTTCTAAAGTTAATCAGGTTAAGTAAAAAGATTTTTTTACAATTTTCTGCATGTTTCAGGTTCACGGAGAATGTTACCACGAACAAGAATTATTGTCAGTATTCATTTATCTGTCTTTTAGTTGGATTTCAAAGAGAGAGAAAATATGGAATGATTAAAAGGTAGGTAACATTTTAACTAAAAAGTTTTATTTTACAGATTTAGGAGATATTCCAGTGAAAAACAGAAATCTTAATCAGAAATGATAAAGCAAGCTCTTATATTAGTTAAGGAATCTTTCTGGTTTTTACAGCTAGCTGGGTTATTCTTTTCTAGGGTTAGTGTTTTAGATAATCAAATTTTGTGAATAATAATTTCAATACTATTTCTGCAACTACTGAATTTTAAATTTTCAGGATGATGCCAATTTCATTTCAATTTATTTCAGTTTTTTTTCTTCTAGCTTTTTGTCTCCTGTTTTTCTTTGTGTCAAATTAATAATTTGCTCCTTTCGGTGTCTTGAATTCGTACACTGGTGAATCAAAAATTTGAATGCCTAAAAGATTTTTTAGGAATGCAAATCTGGAAACTAAGATCCGGTGACCAGCATCAAATGTCCACAACGCATTATTTCTAGGTTTTATTTTCGTGAAGGTGCTACGAAGAATTGTGCACTGCTTGATTGTCATTATTTTTTTCATATATACCCTAATAGAAACTTCTAGCATCGAATGCTTGGAACAGTTATCGTTACTCGTATGGCGGAGGACCAGGGTTACAATCTGGCTGCAGCAAATGCTGAGGCAGTACTTTCTTACTGCTCGGTACTACTTCTTTGTCAAGTGACTCTTATCGTCTTCTTCTCAGCCACTCTCGACCAGTTTGGTGTAGGCCTCCTTCAGTTTGCGCCACTTAACACGGTTCTGGGCCACGTGGTACCTCTTATCGTCTATGTGCAAAAACGTTTTTCCTTTCTTGCTTTCGTCTAGATAAATTAGTTAATAGCAGACCAAGTTGTTCCTGCTTAAGAAATACATGGTTTCAGTGTAACGCTGATTTTAAACTGCAGATATTCTTTAATTTCTTCCGCATTGCATTTCAGATTTTTGACTTCAAAAAGTTATTTCCTTACAGAACAGAAGTGCTGTATATCATATAAGTAATTACAATGAGATCCGATTTTTTGTTCTAGGTTTTGTCTTTTTTCTAGTCTCTTTACAGCGATCTTTACTAACAATCTATTAACATTAGTCTCGAGCTTTGGTTTCGCGCTTTCAGGTGCTTCTAAACCATTCAATTGCTATAGTAGCTTTTGTTGTCTTTAAAAATGTGTGTACTTAATTATGTTGGTAAAATTATGTTGCATTTCGTCCTAGCATGTTTTGGGCTAGATGTACATTAAATTATTCTATATAAATGCCATAACAACCTCAATAGTTGTAGTAGTCAACCTAAGTGGGCATGAAAATTATGGCTCTTAGTTTCGATACACAAAAAAGTATTAAAGTACTTGATTAGACTTAAACTTTTACTGTTAGTAAATGTTGGAAATCATTCAAATACATGCTCTTTTGTAATCAGAAGAACATGTACGAGAGAAGTTTAATGGGTGTAAGTGAAACAAGAGAGATTTGTCTGAACTGTTTACTACGGTGATTGCTTATCCTTTTACGAAAGTAAAGGCGTAAATATATGTATGTACATAATACTAAAGTACAGTAATATTAAAAATAAATACTAAATTCCTTTACTAATATAGATGACGGCTGGGGCATAGAGAAAAGAGACAGAGGACGTATAAAAGAAGCTGGCAAAGAAGTGAATTCTAACAAAGAGGAAGTATTTAAGAAACCCGTAGGTTTACCTATAAGACGATGGAACAAACCTCAAGAGGTTATTGAACAGGTAGGTGTACTATTTATTTACACTAGTGACCCGCTCTGACTTCGCACGGGTATAAAATATATTATTAGCCTACTCCACTATTTAATGGATGTTATTATACATATAAACCTTTCTCATGAATCACTCTATCTATTAAAATAAACCGCATCAAAATTCGTTGCGTAGTTTCAAAGATTTAAGCATACAAAGGCACATAGGGACAGAGAAAGCGACTTTGTTTTATACTATGAAGTGATATGTACACTCAGCGCTAAAAATGCAGTCCCAGTAACTTTTTATAAGGTTTAAGTTTTTAAGAACAAAAGACAATATTTGTCATTTTAAAACTGGCGCCAATGTGCATTGTCATGGCCACTATAAGTTCGCGTGCTTCGAAATGAAAAATATTGTCCTTTGAATCTCATAAACGTAAACCTTATAAACAGTTACCGGGACTGCAATTTTAGCGTTGACTGTATATAACCGTATACACAACTCTATCTTTTGTAAAGATAAAAAATGTGTTTTTTAGCAACGATTCACCCTTAACGATCCTGACAATTCTAATACACTTCACTTATCTATTAACCCTTTTCGCATGTTCTTTTACAAGCGCTTTAAAAAAACACACAAATCGATATTTTTATTAAGTCCTCCTGTTATTAAACAAGCGGATGCAATATCTTTTTTACGGACACGTCCATATTGTAATCCTCTTTCCTTGAAATCTTTTTCATTAGTTTTTTACGTCCAATTCTTTTGCAAATTTCCTAAAGCCCCTTTTAGTTATTCAACTATTCATTCCCTCAGCTACCCGTGAAGATTTACAAAATTCAACCGGAAGAACATACTAACTCTCCGTCCAGAAGAGAGGAAGATTCACGAAGAAGTTCATCCGAAAGCGAAAGAGGCTCAGAAGACTTACGATCCAAACTCGAAGATAGGAAAGACAAAAGAGATTTGAGAAGAAGAATAGACGAAAAGAAGACTGGCGACTTGCCTAACAAAGACTTGGAGAGACTCAAGCACTTAGAAGAGCAAATAAGACAAGAGAAAAAGAAGATTCAAGAGGAAGAACGGAAGATTCGAGAAAGAGCTATTAAGAACCGGGAAGAGGCGAAGAGTGGAAAGAAGAATGAACCTCCAGAATTCAATGTGAGCGAACTGATACCGAAAGATCTTGCTAAGGCTTCTGAAGATGAAGGTCAGTATTATATTTATTTCAGTTTTAATCCTGTACTCTCTTTGTACTCTAGGACGTAAAAAGAATGCTAACTAGCTGCTATTCCTCCTGGTCCCTTACGCACTAATTCATTTTAGCCACTTTACTTTACTACACTTTAGATTACTTCAGTATCGATATTGTAATACTTCAGTGGCCGTAATTTGACTCTTTTGGCACTCCACTAACAAATTTTGGGCACTGAGGCGCTATCGAACTACATTTGAAGTACTTCTGCGTCTGAAGTACAAAAAAGCTACTCCACTAACCAAACGTCAGTCAATGTCAGTTCAATAGTCTTATATTTGGTACTCCACTATTGACATTTCTATACTTGAGTGGCCACTGAAGTGCCACTGAACTCATTCGACGCCGCGCCATTTTTCAGCGTCTTACTAGCGGAGCCGCCATACAAACGGTCATGAACACGCGAGGCGTGTCCGCGGATCTGCGACTAAGAAAAAATGAACACGCCACGCGTGTCCACTGGCTCTGCGCGAAGTTTAATGTTTCTAAATACGTTAATAATACATTGTGGTAGTTTATTTCCTTAGTTCTGTTTGTGCAACGAAAGAGATAAGGTTGTGGCAACAGTATAGTGATTTCAAACCAGGAATTATGGCGGAATATGGATATTTAGGTAAATAGGTAAATTAAATATGATGTGATTCTCAAACTTACTTATATAATTTATTAAACTTATAATATTTTTTTTGTTTGTATAGTATATACATTATTTACTCATCTATCGTCTAAAATCACTCAGAAACATAGTATTGTGTAAGTACTAATATTATAATAAACAAGCTAACGTAGTGAGTTTGATAAAAACTTAAACAAACTTTTAGAACCTCTGGTCGCATACTCAAAGTGGACACGCATAGCGTGTTCTTGGCATCCCACAAGGGCTTCGTTTTTAGTATAAACATAACTTCTGTCAAAGTAGAAACCACGTGAATATATGGTTATTCATGTGGTAATTACCATGTGCACAAATTCTTATTAAAAATTTTAATGTAGTTTTCGAGATATAATCGAAAACTTATGGACACGCGAGGCGTGTCCGCGGCGTGGCGAGTAGAATTTTCATAGACACGCGAGGCGTGTCGTTGGCTCCGAATGAGTGAAGGACCACTGACTCGCTATTGAGGCACAAGTCAAAATATTAGCAGAGTGCCACTTTTACAGCTGAGACGCAGAAGTAACGCAGTAGAGACGCAGTTGTGTGGCTGTCAAAGTTAATTAGTGGAGTAAGGGCCCTTGTAAGTCGTAGTCCACGCGACTAAGGAACTAGGGGTAAATAGAATCTATTGGGCTATAGGCTAGCAACCTGTCACCAATATTCCATTACAACATCGCAACCTCAATATTCATGCTTATAGATGACCTAAGAGATATTGTATCTCCGTGGTCATGCACACCCTGAAAGGGATTGAATGAATATTTATAAATCATCGAAAGCAGTTTTTAATGCTGAGATGTAATAGTTTTCACACCATGACAAAATAGCATTTATATAATATCTTAAAAAATACATTCAAATATTTATTTAAAAAAGATATGTAAGTCAGAGCTACAGTATTGAATGTTAGGTATATATTAAGGTCTTTCTAAAGAGTGGTAGGCAAATATCATGAATCCCCATATTATTATGCCCGATTCTGACTCTCTCAGTGGTCAAATAAATAAAATAAAATTCCTTTTATTCACACAAGACGCAGTAATACATATACACAAATAGAGAAAAGAATTAATTATATAATAATTTACATTAATGGAACCAAGCGCACATGGCAACCCCGCGCAAGTGTGAATAGGATTTGTTTCAGCTAATGTTGATTGTGTGAAAAAAAAAAAAAACCTTTGTAACGTCAAAATCAGCTCTAACTTTTTAATTGATATTTAATTGTTTATATGCTCATTCTGAGTATTTTGAGACTATATAAACCAAAATAAGCTAATAGTAAACCGTGTTTTAGTGTTTTAAGTGTAAATTATATTGATATTATAGTGTTTTAGATCAACTTAAAATATCTGTTACCGTTGAGTGTATTTGAAAGTTCTCTCTCATTTAATTGCTAAAAACGTATAATTATACTAAATATTCGTGGTATAATTGTAGTGTGGTGCATTTCTTTCTCGTTTCTTACTTTAATCTACTAGATATAACCTTAGCAAAATATCAATTCAACGTACAATTATTTATTATATTGTCTACCTTAATGGCGACTTATAAAATGAATACTCGGTCTCAAACCATTCGTGAACTAGAAATAAAACTCAAAAACACCCTTAGTGAACTTCAAGCTACTAAGGACAAGTGTTCCGGACTAATCTCGGAGCACGAGGATAGCGAGAAGGAAGTGTTACTCATAGTTGAGAAAAACACTAGGTTAAAGTCAGAATTGGTTTTGAAAGATCGTGAGTTAGCAGAGGTGGTGGCGGAACGGGACTATGTGCGCAGTGCTCTGGCTGGTTTCCATCAGTGCGGTTTGGAGTATGAAGATGCCCTGTTGCAGATCTCACAACTGAAGTTGGCCCTGCGCGAGTCCGAAGAAGTAGTGAGATCCCTTAACACGGAGGTGAGGAGACTACAATCTGCAGAAGCTAACCAGCAGTATCAGCGCCTTGTCATGAAGACCGACTTCAGTGCTTCTGCCACCCCTTTGTCAAGAAATTGTAGGAAAAGGTTAAGGAAGTTGAATAAATTAATAAATAAAACTTATCTTTGTGTAGGTAAGAAAAAATCCTTTATAAATAATAATATAAATAATAAACTAAAATCACTTTACATTCACCACAAACTAACTAGTAGTAGGCATGACTGTGAGATACAGGCTTTTCACCGGAAAGTAGTTCTGCTTGAGGGTGAATTGAGTGCTGTGACTCAAAGTTATGAGAGTTCTCAGGCAGATATTGCCCAGTATACTAAGGAGATGGATGAGCTCCTAAAACTTTGTAGGGAGAACCAGGAGCGTTTTGATTCGCTTGTGGCTGCAGGATGTCCTTGTGCCGATGTGTCACAGGTTTCTATGGCTAGCTCTAAGAAAAGTACTAAATGTTCATCACCCAAACAACTTAATTTAAATAAAAAGTTAAATCATAAATTAGTTCACATTTATGGTGATGAAATAGTTAAAAATATCGGTGTAATGGTGAGAAGTGAACTTTCAAATACGGCAATTTACAACAATTGCCTACCAGGAGCTGATTTTGACAACTTAATTGACAATATATTGAGAACTAGGTTAGAATGCAATATGACATTGCTTCTAATGTGTTGTCGCAGGGGGAATCTAAATAAACATAGATTAATTAAACATATAGATAATTTAATAATTCAAAAGCATATTAAACGTATAATTCTGTGTACCTTGCCTTATTCTAAGACATTGACCCCGGCAGAAAATAAATATAGGTATATATTAAACCAGACTATGCACACTATTTCAGTGCATAATAATAATGTTGAATTAATAGATACAAATTGTATTTTAAAGAACAAATTATATTTTACTGGAGATACTTACTATCTCAACAATAGTTGTAAAAAACAAGTAGCTGAAATGCTACAATTTTATTTTAGTTTTGACCAAGCCAATTCACTGGCCTCTGACATTGCCCCTTTTGGGCTTGATTTATGCATCTCTTCAAAGGAAGAGGTTGCAAATATTAATTTAAATTAAGTTATTTGACAAAAGAGGATTCCCCTTGCATCAGAAATGAAACTTGTGCACAGCTTAACTCCACACAGTGTCTTAGTGTTGTTCATCAGAACATTCAAAGCATAGCTGGAAAGGAATTGGAAATTGAATTATTTTTAAATAATAATAATATAAATGTATTTTGTATTTGTGAACACTGGGCCAAAGATTATGAATTAATATATAATTTTAAAAATCATAATATTGTTAGTTCTTTTTGCCGTGAAAATTCAATACACGGTGGCTCTATGATAATTATGCATAAAAGTATTAAAAATAAGGTTCGGAATGATGTAATCTCAGAAAGTGTAGAAAAAATAATAGAAATGTCCTGTGTGGAGGCAGATGCATTCATTGTTTGTTGCTTATATAGGCCACCTAATGGCGACTTCTGTATCTTTGAGAAAATTTTAGAAATGGTATTGCTTAAGCTGTGTAAATCTAATAAGACCATAATCTTTTGTGGTGATTTCAATGTTGATCTTTTGGAGTCCTCGACACGGGCTACTAGACTTCTAAATTTGTTCTGGTCTTTTGGGTTGGATAGAATATTTGAAAGCCCAACAAGGGTGACCAGCCATTCTGCTACATGTATTGATAATATATTCAGTAATGAGAACCCAAACAGCAGCAAAATTATTAATGTTTTGAGGTCTGATCACAGTGGCCTGTTAGCTTCGTTTAACAAAAATATATATTCTATTAATTCTCAGCTAATAACTTGTATTCCGGTAACTGAACGGCGTTTGGAGCGTTTTAGAGAACAAATTAACAACAAACTAAGATTGTTTAATATACACAGTAGCTGTCCTAACAAAATGTTCCAAACAGTTTTTGATCTAATTAATGGGGAACATAAATCTGTTTTTATTCCAAAAACTTTAAATATAAATTCAAGGAAAAAGTTTAGTGATTGGGCAACACCGGGTATCCATGTTAGTAGGACAAAATTGTATCGATTATATGAAGAAAAAACAACAAACTTTAGTGTAACTTTTAGAAACTATGTAAAATTATATTCAAAGATATTCAAAAACGTTTGTATCCAGGCTAAGTCGCTGTATATTAGGAATAAAATACTCAAATCTAAAAATATAATCAAGGAAACGTGGGATGTCATTAAATCTGAAACTGGTAGAGTTAAAACATGTAATCAAAATAATCTAAAGCTTAAACTTAATAATAAAATTGTATGTGGCGAAGCAGATGTTGCTTCATGTTTTGAAGAATATTTTGGAAACCTCCCTTTGATGACATCCAGCTCACTAAACAGTTGCGCTGAGAAGGCTTGCAATCTGCTTGCGTTGTCGGCCCCGTGTTGTGATGGTGAGTTCCGTTTTAGGCCTACAACTCCATTAGAAATAATAAAAACATTCAAAACTTTCAGTAAGAAAAAAACTGTGGATCTGTTTGGACACTCGGTCAAAACAATTAGTGTTATTATTGACTTGTTGGCACCTTATCTGGCATCGGTTTTCAATGCCTCGATAGAATCAGGTTCGTACCCTGATTTAATGAAACTAAGTAGAGTAACACCGATATATAAGTCTGGTAGTACCTTGGACCCATCTAATTACCGTCCAATATCCGTGCTACCAGCATTAAGTAAAGTATTCGAGAAAATCTTGTTAAATCAGATGTTGTACCATTTTAATTTGAACGGACTGCTACATTCTAAACAATTTGGCTTCACAAAGGGTTTGTCCACCACTGATGCTGGTGTAGAATTAATAAAAGGGATTTTTGATGCCTGGGAACGGTCACAGGATGCATTTGGTATCTTCTGTGACCTTTCTAAAGCGTTCGATTGTGTCCGACATGATATAATAATAAGAAAATTAGAGTATTATGGAGTTAAAAATAATTCACTAAATGTAATAAAATCATATTTAAGTAATAGAGTACAAAAAGTAACTATTGGTTTGGAGCGGTCGTCGGGTCGTTCAGTCCAGATGGGGGTGCCTCAAGGTTCAATATTAGGTCCGTTTCTTTTCCTAGTATACATAAATGACTTACCTTTTGTAACTAAAAATAGGTGCAGGATGGTCCTTTTTGCTGATGACACATCCCTAATCTTTAAAATTAGCAGGAAAATTGATGAGTCGCAAAAAGTAAACTCGGTGATAGGAGATGTAGTTCAATGGTTTCAATATAACAATTTAGTTCTTAATAATAATAAAACAAAATGTATTAAATTTACTTTGCCAAATGTTAATGGTGTCGAAACCAATCTAATAATAAATAATGAGAAAATAGATAAAATTAATACTACTGTCTTCTTAGGGATAACTTTAGATTCAAAGCTACAGTGGGGAGACCACATTCGCGTTTTATCTAAAAAACTTAGTTCCGCGGCATATGCTGTTAAACGGATTAGGGAATACACGGACGAGTTCACGGCTAGGGTTGTTTATTTCAGCTACTTTCATAGCATTATGTCTTATGGCATCTTGCTGTGGGGTTGTGCTGCTGACATAAACACAATATTCGTTTTGCAGAAGAGGGCTGTTCGCTGCATTTATAGAATGGGCCCCAGAGAGTCACTTCGTGAAAAATTTAAAGAAATTGATATTTTGACGGTTGTTGCTCAGTACATATATGATTGTGTCATTTATGTACATAAAAATATAAATATTTTTAGAAGAAACTGTGATGTTCATAAAATTAATACTAGGAACAAACATAAGCTGTATGTGGCGCCCTCGAGGCTTCAAAAGGTCAAGAAATCTTTTATTGGAAATTGCGTGCGTTTTTATAATCATTTACCGGACTGGATTACGCGATTGCCCTTGCCTAAATTTAAGACTATAGTTAGAGGCCGACTAGTCCGGGGCGCTTACTACGCGGTCGGAGACTACCTTGCCGATGCTCAGGGTTGGCAATGAGTGCATCTAAGCTATATGTGCAAAGTTAATTATGTTTCTTTATAAATTTGTTTTTGTAAATGGCACTGGGCAAAAAATCCTGAAAGCCGGAGTTTCTTGTTGGTTCTTCTCCGAGCCAGGGCTTCCGAACCAACGGTAGAATTTCAATGATAAGAGACAACCAGTGTCAGGCAAATGTTTTGACTTTCAATGAATGTACTGTACTTGTACTTATGTTGAATAAAAACATTTGACTTTGACTTTGACTTTGAAATTCACACTGCCAACGCTGATATTCCGACAAACCCTTTAATACGTACCATACAATACATACTTTTAATTTCACTCTTTAGTAAATTGTCTATACGTGCATCATACAACCGACAGTAGTATGTCTCCGAAGTTCTGTCCATCTCAAAAGGGTAGAAAGACATGGACTAATGTATGTATATGTATGTTTTAGACAAACTAACCGATCCGGTGGAGTTAACATCGGATATGAAGAAGATTCTTGTTGAGGAAATCGAGAACGTGCTATCGGTAAGTAATATTATAAGTAATGGTTCCTTGATAAATTGGGACGTGAATAGAAGGTTAACTAGCTGCCGTTCTTCCCAGCATGTCGTAGGAGGCGACTAAGGGACTAGGGGTACGTGGAATCTATGTATATCATATATAATTTTGACGATATGCAATCCGTAACTAAAATTCCATCTCGGCTACTAATTCTAAAAATGACCTAGGTGTTTAGAGGTTCTGGTCTCTTCGAAAAGGAATGAAAGGCATAAATTTTTATGTGTATATAGTCTCTTTATTATATCAAAATCATACAATGGGATGACTCAACTTACAGCATCTAGATCAGGGGTGTCCAAACTAGATGGGACCCAGGGCCAATAAAAAAGACTAAATACATTGGTGGGCCGTATTATTATATGCAGTGGGTACAGATCTCTTTGTAGTCGGTGTACCCGAACCGGACTTTTTTTTTAAGACGGTTAAAAAGATTCAGTAATCTAAACGCATGCGGCCCGCGGGCATTGGTTTGGACAGCCCTGATCTAGATCATTGTAACTTTTATTTATATATTTTAAGCCCAATTTATGTATTAATTTTATATCTGAGGTTAGATCAACTCTATAAAGAATAAAGTTTTTTTTATTAATACCTGTCCAGCGATTAACCCCTATCTCACCTGATGGTAAGTGACGATGAGGTCGATGATGTAGCTCGCTGGTCCAGTAATAGCCTATTCACTCTAGCCTTGAAGAGACCTAAGTCTTGAATATGCATATGTAATAATAATAATAATATTTGGACATTATTACACCAATTGAACTAGCCCCTTGGTAAGTTCAATTAAGACTTGTGTTAAGGGTACAGTCAACGAATATTTAAGAAATATATACATATTATACATAGATAAATAGCATATATAATCAACGACCAGACTGAAAAGCAGTTGAAATGCGTAGTTCTTAACTCTGTCTCCACCGGGAATCGAACTCGGGACCTCACTATTAGCGTTCCGGAGGCTAACCGATCGCGCCACGGAGGTCGTCGTTGTATGTATGTAATATTCCATGGATTGTTATTATTTTATCATCTGTTCGCAGAATACATTGGTGCGTCCCGTGAAGACGACAGTGGATTTACTCGCAATGGACACGTTCAAAGAGAAGGCATCCAGAGAATTGGCTTATGTGAGTTTTTATTACAGACATACTGGGGCAAATACATAAAAAGCGGCTGTAGCCCAGTGGGTAAGGCCTCGGACTTCGTATGAGAAAGGTCCTAGGTTCGAATCCCGACTCTGGCATGTACCTATGAATGAAATTTAAATATGTGTTTTTCATTTACGTACATAATTTACAGTCGCTAACGGTGAGGAAAAACATCGTGAGGTAACCTGCCTATCCCTCAGGATAGTGCCTATATACGGCGATACGGTTCACTACCTACCACGTTGGGTGCTGTCTATCTATTGATACGCGGGCTTCGAATGACCCATGCCTAACATGCCTTCGAAATTTCGGAGATGGGCATTGAAGCCTCTGACTACCCCGCCATAATAAAAAAGGGAGTGTGTATACACAAGTCGTGAAGCGAATGTGATGTTTGGAGGAACATCAATGTTCGGAACATCCTGTTAGCAATGTTCCGTATGACATCACGATTGCAATATTCATACTAATGAGTGGCCAAGATTTTTTGTTAAAGTTCTTTCCATCCCGAAAGTGATTATAGGACGTAAAAATCCATATAAGTAAATGAATAAAAAAAACAAGTTTTTCACAATTTTTTTTTTTTGATATTTGTATTTAACTGTAGTTTCTAAAAATAATTAATTTTGTTGCAGATACTAGGTCTGCATACGGCGCAAAGGTTAACGGGACAATGTCGTAACCTTTCCGTTAAGGTGAGTTCAAACTAACTACTGTATTAGGACCAAAGAAATCCTGCAAATAGCGACTCGACTTACCTCTTGTCACTTTCTAGTACCGTACAAAACACATCTGTCAACACATGGGTTTTATGTGGCGATAGAATTAGTAGTAGGATTGATTAGTACCTCCGCGATTGCGGAGATGGACACGCGCACTTTTTGACAAGACCGCAAAGGCAAATTAGTATAAGGTATTGCTGCAATCGTAATAATAACATCAACATTATACCGTGCTAATGGAATCTGTTGGGCGATAGACTAGCAACCTGTTACATTACCATTTAACATCAGAACGGCAATATTCATGCTTAAAAGTGACCCTGGAACTTGGTAAAGTATCGTCTCCAAAGTTCTGTCCACCCCGAAAGGAATGAGAAGACGTGAATATGTGTGTATTTGTAACTTTTTTCACAGGTAACCTTCGACAGTATTCCAACAAAAGAGTACATGGAAAAGTTCCTAAAGGAGTACGGAGTGGTAAAAGTGACACAGGTACTGCCCAGGGATCGAACTCACTACCGAATGATCGTAAAAGACGTCAAGGACTGCGATCGGATGGTAGCTGACCAGGCTTACGGTGAGAGATAGCATATATTCATGTATTTTGACGACCTCCGTGGCGCGATCGGTTAGATACCTGAACGCTAACTGAGGTCCCGGGTTCGATTCCCGGTGGAGGCAGAGTTAAGAACTACGCTTTTCTACTGCTTTCCAGTCTGATCGTTGATTATATATGCTATATATGTATTTATCTATATATAATATGTATACATTTTCTTAAATATACGTTGACTAGTACCCTTAACACAAGTCGTAAATGTACTTACCAAGGGGCTAGTTCAATTGGTGTAAAAATGTCCAAATATTATTATTATATTATTATTATGTATTTACTTCCCTATAGGATAGGCAGGGAAACGAGCATTACCAAAAACGATACAGACAAATCTCATTGCCTCACTTACTTGATCACTGATACTCATTGATAAATTTAGTATAAATATAATGTATCGAACGAATGGTAGTAAATTAACGAAAGAATAAGAATATATGTGGGTGAAGTGAAAGGGAGGTTACTTAGGGGTAGGCCCAATAGGATATATGACAGTCAGATAGACGCCATATTGAAAAAGGGTGACTTTAGATGTACCTATAACCGCCGAGTGTGTATGAAGTGTATTGTCAATGAAAAATAGTGTTTCGTGAGGATATGGACAGATAGGCTTCCGTGATCTCTGCCTACTACTCTACAGGGAATCATCTACATCACAAGCCGATGAATATGAATGCTAATAGTGATCAAGGAGATTTTATGTCACTGGGGTTATAAACATCCCGAAAGGGATTGAAGGACGTTCATATATATATAGGTAGTATAATTATATAGTGGTTTGACAGGATAGAGATAAATAGGTTTCTGTGATCTCTTCCTACCACCTTTATAGGGAATAGAGTGTGTGTATATAAATATCTAAGTGTTGATTGTACACCTACCGATACACATAATCTATAGAATTCACAAAAAGTTAATCCTATTAGCATTCTAGCTACACGAGTACCGCCTCTGTAGCAGAAACCTTAGTCAGTCTTATTGACTAAGAATTGAGTTATTTCGGGGAATAGAATATCCATTTGCTTCAGAGATAATCACTATTTATTATAAACTTATTCAAAATTTCAGACGGCATCAAGTTCAAAGTCAAGGTGGAATTCAATAGAATAATAAGAAAGTGTCCGTCGAAACTAAAGTTTTCTTTCCCATCCAAACTTAAACTTAAAAAGTGGAAAATCAACTTAGAAGGTTTGGAAGATAGCTCAGGAAAATATAAATCGTCTACATATGTTTATGTGAAGCCTAAAGATAAAGATGGTAAAGCATCGTCAAATGGTAAAGAATCACAAACAGTAAAAGGTGCAACATCAGACAAAACTGAGTCTGAAAACTCAACAACAATAGATGAGAAAGAAACAGAAAATAATGATAGTAAAAAACAAGAAACACTTGAGGATAAAGACTTAAAGACAACTGAAGCTGAAAATGTAGAATCAACAAATTGTAAAGAATCAGTAAATTCTGAAATGAAAGAAGTAGAAACAGATGATAAAGGAAGTAGTGAAAATATGTCGGATACAGTTAATGATGAAAAAACAGAAAGCGATGCAAAGAAGAAATCAGATTCAAAGGAAGCTAACGGTGAAGAACCGGATGAACTTAAGGATATTGATAAGTTATTAGAAGATCTGGATCAGTTAGTGCAAGAAGGGATTATAGTTGATGAGTATTTTGATTCCGAAGACGAAACTATGCCAGATAAATAGAGGATTTTGATTAAACTGATCAAAGAATGATATAAACATGCATTTTGGTCATAAAATTTATGAAACAATTAGGAGTCATGCGCTCTTTGTTGTAGATAAAACTACGGGCTCTGTAATTGTGATGATTGCAGTGTTGTTTATAAACTATAGTCCTTTTATACCTTTTGTTGTTTGTTGCTTTCGGACTAGTCATTTGTAACAATAGATTTTTATATTTCCATTCTTTCTTAAGATGCTGGTATAGTAAACATTTGATTTTGTATGGAATAAGTAAGCCATTAAACTTAAGCGTAAAATATGTAGGTATTTTGTTTGTTTTAAGGGAAAATGAAAGTAGCAGTGTATATTGGCCGTATGATTTCTTGTATAAGATAAATAAAGATGCTCATTATTTTTTTCAGATGTTTTTATTTTTATATCCAAACACAAACATTTTCATAGTTTAGCTAATCTGAAGCAAACCAAATGACAAAAGGGTAATGGCATTTTAATTTAGTAAATTATGAGATTCAGTTTTATAAAAATAATAACTGACTTTTATAAATACAAAACTTTAAAAATGACATATTTACAAGCTGAGAAGGGTGATAGTTATTCTTTTCAAATGCCATACCAATACGTGACTTGAACAGAAACGTCGGGCAAAATAAAGGTAATCCGATATCTTTATTAATTTATCGAGACATGACCCGGTCTCACATAGTAAATAAAATGAGTATAAATCGCGAATGTTTAAAATAACTATCAAACAGGTTTATGGAGAAGTATTATTGCCTAAAAATATAATAACCAGTCTGCTCATGAGGTTGCAAGAGTATTACTTTCAGTGGCAAAAAATAAATTACACAAAATTAGTGAAAATAATTTAAAAACTGCAAAAAAGCTTGAGTATTTTATCTTCAACATTCACTTCTGACTGGTCTCTGAACCGTATATAGGATCATCATCAACCTGTAATAAAAAAACTATATTAGATACACTTGAAAGAAAAATGAAAATACGGACTACCGCAACTTGCAAGAAAATTGATAAAATATTTTGCGATACTACTGAGTATACACAATGACAGTTATGACATACGAATGACGTTTCTATACTTGATCATATTAAACCAATAAAGGGTCACATACACCTTCAGAGCAGCTAAGCTCTTTCAGATGAGCAGTAGTAGTTTATAGATTACCAAGCTAGTTCGCAGTATTTGCCCCAGTAATTGTAGATCTTCGTCTCTATTCCCTTCTTCTTCGGCAAGTAACTCTTTCTGCTTTTCAATTATCTTATCCGCAATCTCGTACAGGTCTTTAGGGTAATTCTGGTTAGAGGAAAGGAAAAGGTTAAGGAAGGATAGGGATTGTGGCTGGTGATTTGGTTTTGTTTAGGTAGGATTGCAATGTAAGGAACTGGAACTTCGTTACATATTAAATGCATATGTAGTAGGTAAGTAAACTCGCGATGTGATATCACTCTACATAGTATAAAACAAAGTCGCTTTCTCTGTCCCTATATCCCTTTGTATGCTTAAATCTTTGAAACTACGCAACGGATTTTGATGCGTGTGGAGTGATTCAAGAAGAAGGTTTATATGTATAATACCATCCATTAAATAGTAGAGTAGGCAATATATTTTATACCTGTGCGAAGCCGGAGCGGGTCGCTAGATGCATAATATACGACCGTTTCCGCACAGAGAGGTAGTTAGAGGTATATTAGTCTACGTCTCAAGTGCAATGATAAATTGCTGCCTCTCTATTCAGCATGTCGTATGAGACAACTATGGCATTAGGTGTGAATTAATGTTTCGTGGTAGTCTGGAAAATCCCGTACTAATCGAGGACGAAAAAAACAAGCTACCGTTCTTCCTGTCATGTCATAAGAGGCGACTATAGTTCAATGGAATTTATTGGACGTTGGGCTAGCTACCTATCAACAATGTTCCATATAACATCACACCATCGATATCGGCTTTTTCTTTAATTAATACCAGATATCAACGCTCTAGTTTCACCAGCAATACCTACTGTTATCAAATCAATATATTTTTGTAAAATATGTTTTCATGGTAGCCTAGGTAATTAGAAAATCAAAGGTAATAATCGATAACAATATTCACGCGATTGTTTTGTATGTGATGTGATCACTGCATTGCAACACACTTTTCTCCGATCCTTGGAAGGTGAGTTTTGATTTATATTTTAAACGTTTTAGGGTGATAAATTAATATTGGTTGATACATCGCCGCCTTACAGACAAGTAGGCAAAGATCACAAAACTCCACTTTCGCTTCATTTACTATTTACTAAGATAATTAGATATTCCATAAGCCATCTATGTTTTAGGTATATAAAGCTAATAACTATGGTTGAAATATTACGCAAAAGGTTCGTAGACCTAGGGGTATAGTATTATATTATCTGTGCCTAGGGTAACATTATTGTTAGAAACATGAGACCACGAAGACCGGGCATAATTTTATATGTATAAGAAAGACAAAAATAATGTTTAAGATAATGCAAGAAACATTTATAGGCTATTATTTAACTTCGTAATAAAATTTTCTTACATTATATTTAATAACTATAGAGTATAGTCGAATAGAAGCATGGTTGTTAAAAAATAAAAAAGTATAATAAAAAAAAAACTCAGATGCGAACGAACCGGCACGGCACGGACGCGTACCATTCCGTATCATAGCAGTGTATAATCAATACGATAAACAAAAAACATTTTATTAATTCGTCCATTGCATTGTATTAATAGTGAATCACTTATAACCATATTGTGAGATTCCAGTTGAAATCTAAGCAAAATGAGCCGTGGATTTGGAAGAGGTCGAGGACGCGGCAGAGGCCGTGGTCGCGGTGGCGCACCACCACCCATAGCTTCAGCTCCTCGCGTCAGAAACGATGACCAAATGAGGGTTAGTACCAAGTTTATCGTGTATATGCTTATTGTGTTCGTAAAACAATCTTAACCTAATCTGTTAGGACGCCAATTCTATTGATTTCTTATCACACCGCCATTGCAGTATTTGGTGTTTTATAAAGCCATATAAATTATTATTGCGATGAAAAATGTTTTTAAATTATATTGCGTTGTACAGCAATAAAATATAAAATTGGTATATTAACGTACCGTCGCAATGAACTAATTTAAGAATGTAGGTCAAATGATCGTATATATCTGATAGTTACAGTTATCAGATTCTAGCAATGGGCTGACAACCTTTCACTAATTTGGAACATGTCTCGTATTTCCAACTGGTATGTCTGAGGGGTACAATGATTTAAGATCATTCTATCGCCATAGAGGTAAAGCTACTAGACTGACTGAAGACTAGAGGTAAATAGAATCAATTGAGGTGATAAGCTAGCAACCTATCACCCAGGTTTCATTATAACATCACAATCCCAATATTCCATGTTAAACAGTGACAGTCAAACAGGTTCATTCCACCCTGAAAGGGATTAAAGGACACAAACAATAGGAATATATATTGTATTAATGTTATAATAACCCAGAACACGGCCCATACCATATAAAAGCAATAAATTTTCAGCTCAATCAATTTGCCACTTAATAAACAAAAAACAATTATAATTCATGTATCCCCAAGCTTATTAATGTCAGTGTTAACCAATGTTTACCTATTGCAGGTCCTCGACCGAGAGCTCGAATTGTTGAGGAAGAAAAGAGAACTCTTGGAGAATCAATTCCAGGTATGTTTGTTCATTTAACACCATGTTATCATATAGGTAACCACTTATAGTAAAAAATATAACTTATAAAATAAAGCTTAGTAAATCATAAGTTCATCAAAACACTAATAATGTATTTCCTAATATTATTAATAAATGTCAAAATCAAATGTTTTTATTCAATATGAGTACAAGTACTGTACATTCATTGAAAGTCAAAACCTTTGCCTGGTTGTCTCTTAGCATTGAAATTCTACCATTGGTGTGTTTGCACTTTATGTTTGAAATGTCCTAAATCTAAGCAGCTGTCTGCTACAAACTAATTTTAATATAATTAGCAATATTACCCACTATTCAGTTAGATAGTAGCCAACCAAAAATTGGTGATTTCTACACTAAGAGTTAGTAGTCTTCAATAATTATGGTAATCCCAGTTACATCAATATTGTAGTTGGTTTCCTATACATTTTTGTTATCTAAGGTCACAGTAAGGTTAACTGATAGCTAACATCCTCAATACTGTTGAAAACTAGAAAAATGGCTTTACTTTATCAATTTAAACCCATATAAATATTTTATAATATGGTATTATGATGTATGAGCCAATTCAAATGTATTTAAATGTAGAGAAAAAGTTCTGGAAGTTGAGTTCTTTTCAAACAAGACAGTATTTAAATACATGTTTAGAAGTACTGTTTTGTTCTAATAAGAGTCCCTATAGTCTAAATGATTTATTCTAAGGGATTTGAGAACCTCATTCAACCTCACAATGACACATAAAGATAATTATTAACTTTATGTATTAGTAATTCATTATATCAGTTTTTAATATTGTAAAAACTGTTTCTAAGTTGTGAGAGACTGTTTGATTTATTGCAAAACTGATACGCATCAGGCAGGCAACAGTGTAGTGCATCGCAACCAATGTTTTCTCTTTCAGAAAATGGAAAGTCACAGAGAACCTAATTTCTCTAGTAGCTCAAACACACAGTATTTCAGAGGGCAGTCAAGCAGGATGCGTCCTCGCAAACGACGTAACCCGGACGATATCCAGCATACGTCTCCGAAAAGGGTATCGCATGGACCCACTCATAACAAATCTGAAACCGTAACCTCTGACGCATCGGCTTCTAAAATCAGGTATCGTTGCCCGTTCAGACCGGTTGAAGCCGTGTCTATATACAGGAAAGCTATACCTGACACAGCTTCCGTCTCCTTGTACCGGTAAAAATAAGACTGAACAGCATTGTGGTGATTCTGATAACACTGAGGAACTTGAGGTGACTCAGTGGAAGGTGTGCTACTCAGAGCGTAGCACATAAATCAGAAGTATTATTGCATGTACAAATTCATTATTTATTCACCAGATAAACTGTAAGTCTTATTGATTGGTACGGAGACATGGGGAAGTTGAATGTGACTTTAATGCACTATCGCATTTATTATGAACCCATTGGGGTACTAATAATAAATGGTGCATTCTCATAATTTGGTATGTTTTAGTATGGTCATACTTTAGTTATGATGGCAACATTTGTTGTTTTGTATTGTCTCAGTAGCAGACTGAAATATTTTATTAGTTTATCAACATATAAAATATACAATGTTGGTAAAAACTACTTGTATATACCACAGGTAAATCTATTGATGGTTATATCACAATATTTAATAAATTTATAAAAGAATATTGTGTATTAACAGTATGTAAATTTTGTAACATACTGTTATTAATTGAAATAAGCTGTAGTACTTATATTTCATCTTATAAGGTATGCGAAGTACTAAACATTGGTTAACAGTTAAAAACTGCATACAATGTTAAATAGACCATCACTATACTCAAGTTTATGGTGCTCACTCATAACTTAAAACTTCAGATCTTCAAAAACAGGATTGGTTCCATGTCTTATGGTTTTTTTTTTATAATGTTTTAGTTGTTTCCAGCTTGTTTTATTGGTAAGTCAAAGAGTCAAAATTGAGACAAATAGGAATCTGTATCCTCAATAGAGAAACCTATGTGATATGAATGTATGTATACCTATGAGAACTTAGAAGTTTAAATATCAATGTTTAGAAGTGTATAAGTCCTATAATATAATCAATAATCATGTATCTACAATCCTATTTATCATTTAACAACTTAAAGAAAGAAAAACCTTACTCTGCATATAGTCAATAAAAGTATCTCTAATAAACTGACTATTAACTTTACAGGGACGCAGACTATGTGCTGAAGGCTAATGAGGTACCACCAGTGTCGGTAGAAGGAAGAATGGAACTGGTATTGGGCGCAGTGCTCAAAGATCTCAAAGAGAAGTTCATGAATGAGGATAACTCTATCGTATTTGGAGTGCGGCAGCGGTTTTTGAAACAGGTATGTAGTAGTCTATTTTCATAACAAATCATTCACATCACACTCTACAGAGCGGTATCACATATGGGATTAACATTTTTCCTCACTAACCTATATTCTTAGGCCAGTTAAAATATGAAGTCAAAGTCAAAACATTTGCTTGACACTGGTTTTCTCTTAGAATTGAAATTCTACCGTTTATGAAAAAACACTAATGTGCAGTAGTGTACGCATATGTACACAATGTATTTCTGGTCACTATCTTTATTGCCTAATTGTTATAGGGCGCACCTAAGGGACTAGAGGTTAATGTCTATTAGGCTACATACATTGGCAACCAATATTCCTTATATCATCACATTCTGTTAGTAGTACCACTGGTAACAATGGTGCAGGAAATGTCTATAAAGTTGTGCTGATTCGGATGACTGGGTGTACAATCATATATTCATGCCTGTACGTCCCCAAAGGAATAGGGACTATCAATAACTTGGAACGATCCTGACAAATCTCTCTTGCTATACTGACATACACGCTGTCAACCTTCTCATACACGTTATTCTGTTCTTCACGCTACACCCACCTTGAGAAGAATGTCTCAAATTTCATCTGTAATACTACTCTACTTGCTACACGACCTACTCGTCCAACTGTACCTTTACTAGACATATGTATGTATTATTCACACATTTAAACTTCCTCACGCAAACTTTGACTATTCCCAGGCCATCCGAGACAGGATCCGATCGATGCTGATGAACCAGAAAGTGGGGCCGTTCAACACGATCCTGGCGCTGTACAAGGAAACCTACCCCAGCCAGTACGATGAAGAACTGCTCAAGAAGGCCAAGATCGACCAACACCCTAAAGCGGAGAATGGAGGTATGTGGTGGATTGGAATATCTAGCGTTTACTTTTACATACTTTGGTACTTTCAATAAGTGATATAGAATCATTGACAATATGACATCATTACACCAATAGAACTAGCCCCTTGCTAAAAGTATATTTAAGACTTGTGTTAAGGGTCTAGTAGTCAACGTAAATTTAAGAAATATATACATTTTATATATAGATAAATACAAATATAGCATATATAAACAAGGACCAGACTGGAAAGCAGAAGAAAAGCGTAGAAATAAGAAGACTTCATCATTTCATTTAAACGGATATCAAAATAAAAACCTTCATGTTGCCAACGGTCAACAACAAAAAACATAAGCTTTGTGTCTATTTTCGCAATTGTGAAGGTAGTAATTCTATGGTTATCTCGAACCCACGTGTTTACTAGTCAGTACTCAATGTGTCACGTGGTAAACCAGTTCGCTATTTAGAGGCACTGACTATTACCTGTCCGGGGAACAAGTAGGTTTCCTCACGATGTTTTCTCTTACCATAGTATTCGGTGTATTTCGTAAATGTATTTTTATTGCGAAAATTACGGTCAACCACTTGATTGCTAATCTAAAGGTCCTAAGTTAGAATTCCGGTAGACATATATATACGAATTAACATACGGTTAAGAATTACCTTTTTCTCCTTTCTGATCTGCTAATTGATATATCATTCGAACGACCATTAGGTGTAATAGTGTGCCAAATACTATTGATAAACCTAATCGTAAACGCCCTACCACTTAACCTACATAAGACAAACATCTTAAGACCCTTGCTTGTTTAAGTTCTATATTGCGTCTAATAATACATTTATATTCAACAGATGCAGCGTCCAAAGATGAGTCCGGAGAGAAGACTCAAGCGACCGGCACGAAACTAGCACACAAGATACGGGATATCATGCAACAAGTAAGTTACTGTAATAACATGTGTACAAAGCCTTTAGATGTAGACAGAAACTAGGTGTTCATACATATATTCACGCCTCTACGTGAATATATGCATGTACACCAAAAGAATAAGCAGAGATCACGGATCTCCATATGTAATGATCCGGACAAAACAATTTCACTTCATTGATACTTATTATCTCCTCGTTCACACTTTCAATATGGCGTTTTATCTGACTATCATTTGTGTCTTATAGGTCTATATACATACAAGGTCAGCTAGATTTAGCATATTCGTTTTTTAACTAGATTTAACCTAAGTATGGAGTATCGAAACAATTCGTTAGCATTCCAGGATTAAATATTTATGATTTCATACGAACAAAATAACGAGACAAATTCATTTCATTTGAACCCTTTGCCCACTGCTCAAGAGTCAACTACACCAAATACTTTAACTTATACCAATCTCCTATTACCAGATAAACGGGCAGCTCCTGAACAAAGAGAGCGCGGCGTACAAGGCGCTGTTCGAGGGCGTCAAGGACTCCCTCAAAGAAATCTGGGGGGATGAGCAGAGCCACAAGATCGACAAGATATGGATCTTCGACCAGGCCTTCCGGCAGCAGACCTACCATGTGCAGCCGGCGCTTAAAAAGGTGGGTTTATAGTGTATTTGTACATTCAGTCGTTCGGTCAATCGTTCGTTCATTCACTCACTCAAACTTTCATTCGTTCACTCAATAAAACATTAATTCAATCAATAATTCATTCATTCATTCTCGTCACGCTATAATATCTCCTGAGTGACGTTCTAGCATGATTATCGGGGTTGTGATGTCATATGGAACAATGGTGGGAGGCTAGATAATCTCTCAATAGTATCCATTTACAAATTCTGTTTACACCTAGTTCCCTACGACATAAAATAGAATTAGTTGATAATTTAATACTTAGAAACTTCAAAGATAAAGCTGAAGAAAATTATCTAGAAATATTTAGTCTGTCGTTAGTACTATTAATGTTAATATAAAAATACCTTTAAGTATAATATAGCTCATGTTTTGTTTGTATTTGTCAACAGATGGTAATCGACATATTGGACCCCGATTACGTTCCCTACAGCAATGCCAACAAAGCGCAGCACTATGCATTGGTAAGTATATTTATTTGTAGGTAACTGTCAACAAAAAAAAACAAAACAAACGTCTTCACGACCCTTGCGGGGTAGTCAGAGGTTCAAGTGTCTATCTCCGCAATAGCGAATTCTATGGCCAACTCGAACCCACATGTTAACCAGATAGTCAGTATTCAATGTGACAGGTGGTCAGCCATGTCGTATCATACCAGTTCTGGGTTGAATCCATAGAGCTTGTATTAATAGAACTTGTAATATAAAATGTTAATAGAAATTCAGAACTCCTTTCGATATTGTGAGTACATCTGTACATTCTTCGGAATATACAAGAGTAAGCACTTTTTCACTACATTGGGTCAAACTTTGACTACCTCGCAAGGGATAATGGTCGTGAAGTGAGGGTCATACTTTCTATAGTATACTGAGCTATTCCAGCACTTGATTATAACGCATACCAGCCGCAGTGTGAGATGTGAATAAACATGTTTTGCTCATCTATATTTGCTCTAGCTTTTGACTAATAGAGGCGAAATATTGAAAAATCTATAGGTAATCAATATTTAAAGATATAGGCATAATTAAACTGAACAAATGTCCTTCTTGATTAGTAGCTACACCATAGGAACAATAAACGCATCTTTTCCTTTCCACAGGTATTCGGCAAACCCCACCTCCCGCCGAAGCAGATCCTACGCGATTTCCTGATGCAATTCAACCCCGTCTCGATAAAGCGGCACAAGCGCGTCAACGTGCTCATAGTAGGGTTCATGGAGAGAGAGAACTTCGACAGGTGCCTCGCCGCACACGAGACTGTCATGGGTAAGTGATGGGATAGATACCTTTGTTGCCATTGTGAGGGGTCTGGTATAATAACAGCGATTGTGCGTAGATAGCACGCTCGTTTTCCTATAGTTACAGTTTTATTTATATGCTAAATTATGATGATAATAAAGGAAAGAGCGTACGAGGGGATATAAACCACAATGAATATAGCAATATTACTTTGGTATAACATTCTACTACACTTAGTAGTTTCTAAAAGTTAGGGTTTGAAGGGATTGTGTAAGGAATACTACTAGAGAGAGAACTTCGACCGGTGCCTCGCCGCCCACGAGACTGTCATGGGTAAGTGAAGGGATAGATACCGTTGTTGCCATTGTTAGGGTCTGGCATAATATCAGCGCTTGTGCCTAGCTCGCACGCTCGTTTTCCTACAGTCAGAGTTTTATCATTTATTCTAAACTAGCGACCCGCTCCGGCTTCGCACGGGTATAAAATATATAGCCCATTCCACTATTTAATGGATGTTATTATACATATAAACCTTCCTCTTGAATCACTGTATCTATTAAAAAACCCGCATCAAAATCCGATGCGTGGATTCAAAGATTTAAGCATACAAAGGGACAGAGAAAGCGACTTTGTTTTATACTATGTAGTGATTCTAAATTAGGAGGATAATATAGGATGACGAGCGTACGAGGGGATATAAAACTCAATGAATAATAGCAATATTACTTTTGTATAACATTCTATTACACTTAGTAGTTCCTACAAGTACTACATTTAGTTCAAAATTTAGGGTTTGAAGGGATTATTAAAGGAATACTACTAAAGAGATCCACTATATCGTGTTACGTGTTAATATTGATAAAATGTACTGTAAAAGAACAAATTACTCCTATTAAGACAACTAAAAATGTACACTATACCCTAACCGTACAACTTTTACAGGTAAGAACAAACTCCTAATAAAGGAATCGACACTCAAGTCCAAAACAACGGAGAACGGACAAGAAAACGGTCAGGAAAACATCGATAATCCACAACAAGAAGACAACAAAGAATCCGTAACTAACGGAGAGACTGAAAATACAGAACCAACTCCTGAAGTAACGCAGATTGAAACAGCCCCAGTAGAAGAAAATACAGAAGAAACCCTGTTAGAAGATAAGGGAGATGAAAAGGAAGATAGTGTAGTGGAACAGGTGAAAGTGGGTGATACTACAGAAGTGGATGTAGTTAATGTGGAGTAAGATTTGTAGCTTAGGTGACGTTTGAATGTTGGTAAGTTTTGGTAGTTTGTCTTCTATTATATTATTGGTATGTTTAGTTGTATGATTAGTATAGGTATTGTGAATTGCTATACGTATTAGAATAGTAATGGTAAGTTCAAAGGTGTTGAAATGTGCTAATAAAGTATCTATTTAATATTAATTATTTTATTATTAAGTCTTAGTTTGGATTTTTTTTAAGTGATAACATAATTAGTTTCAGTATGTTCTCTTGCGGTTATGTTAAATTGGCAAATATTTTTGAGTTATCCATTACAATAAAATTGTTTTGAAATATATGAAAAGCGTTGAAAAAACATATTTGATATTATTTGCGTTACTGAGCATTTTTTGACAGTTCAGTGTCACTTATTACCTACATTCATTAAACTTTAAATTATTATGATTTTAATATTGATTGGACACAAATACGTAACTATCTTTTGTATTATACTTTATATACTTTCTAATTGAGTGATAATTGTATTAAACAGCTGTGAGTGTAGCTAGCTTTAGGTTATTTTAGTTTGGTTATAGACTATTCAGTATAATATATAAATAATATAATTGTATGTATGTGAGATTTATCTATAGTCTATTCGCGTTAAGTAAATAGTGACGTCATATTATATAGACGTTAAACTGACCAATGAGACTTTAGTTAATGAGAAAACAATTCACATCGACCAATTGCAGACAACCGTTAGCACGTTTCATTGGTCAAATCGTGCAGACATGATGACGTCACTATTTTCTTAATGCGAATATACTATAGTTTAAACACGGATACAGAGGAAATATTTATGAAGACCATAATTGTTCGTACTTTTACCACATACATTTTTAAGGAATATTTACACGTACATTTCTTCTTCATATAATTTAATGAAAACAGAGAGATAAACGAAGGAAATTACATAACATGAGAATAAAGCATTAAGGTGGACAAAAATATAAAATTGGTAATAAACAAATAAAACAAATAAATTACTATTATATATATGTCAGTGTTAAATCTTACGATATTTCTAAGATGATGACAAACGATACCTGATTCTAAAAGATGCAATAAAAGTAATCTATACATATATACTACAATATGACACTTTAATTACTGGTACGTGCCCTAACCTAATAGGTAATTATCATATTATATTGTTATCATTTGTTTTTAACGAAAGAAATATTTGTTTTAGTTTGTATACTTTATTTTATAAGTAGCGTTAGTCATCATATAGTTATATCGATAATTATAGAAGCTATTATATTATTAAATGACTATTCATCAATAAATGATCTTCCATCTTTATATGTATTGCATTTGTTGATATGTATGTGAAATTACTTTTTGTATTCTAAGTAAGTCTAGGTAACAAAGTGTGATTTTAAGTTACCTATCGTTCTTTTAGGTTCGAATTATTTTTGTTGCACATTTCAAGAATAAATGGTAAATTTAACGCTGTTCTTTTATTCTACTACTCCATACATACACGTCATGCCAATTTTCCTACATGATTTAGCAGTATCACAAAATTCTTTATCGACCACTACCTAACTGGTAATTTATTTATTTATTAAGACATCCAACAGCAAAATAACAGTTCAAGAACTTAAAACTAAGAAGCCATTAAAAGTAGCCAATTACAGGACATCCTTACGAGAGTATTACACAAATCAATGAACATTTACAATTACAAATATTTGCTAGGCAATGAGTTGAAACAATTTCGTGATCCACTTGTTGATCTAGGCTAAACCAGACAATTCAAAATACACATACAATTCATAGACACAATCATATTACATTCGTAAAGCAACTACCATACACAAATAAACGGCCGCGTATATATCAAATAAATGGCCACGTATATATAACATCCAATAACAGATACGTTTATTTGAATTATCATATTATAATGTATGCTCATATGCATACATACACAAACAGACACCATAAATATACATATCCACACACACACATATATATATATATATATATATATATATACACACACAAACGCATACACACGCATGTCATCTCGTATTAGTAGTATATTAAACTGTGATTGATTATGCATTTGATTTGGAATCTGACATTCGTAACAATAATTGAGACTTAAAGTGTACTTTAGAAAGGAAAAATATGTCAATGTCGCTATACATTTTGTTATATGACTTAGTAGCTCTATATGTAAATTCATTTCTCGCATAACTACTTCGGTATGTAGGAACGTAGAAAACTTCATGGAGACTATGTCTAGGAGGATACCTGGGGACTGTTCTTGAAATTAATGATGTCAATGTGGGACAATCTAAGTTAGAATTGACTATCTCATGCAGGAAGGACAAATCCAACAGGGCGCGTCGGTCACGGAGGGTGTCTATGTGGTAGGCCTTGCACGCTGCCTCGTATGAGGGATATTCACTTTTAGTTCTGTAATTAAGGTGTTTAATAAATGTTTTTTGGATACGTTCTATTCTATCTATATGTTTTGCAAAGTATGGATTCCAAATAACACTGCCGAAATCGAGAACACTGCGGACATAGGCATTGTACACCATTTTGATGCATGTTAAGTCACTGAATGGTTTGCATACACGGATCACGAAGCCTAAGTTTTTGTACGCTTTATCAGTAATAATATCAATATGCTTACTTAACAGCATTTTATCATCCAAATGCACACCCAGATCCCGGATTTCATCGACTTTTTGTAAAGTTTTATTGTTAATTTTGTAAGAGACCGTGATGGTTTCTTTTTACGTGTAAAAGATATTTGCGCGCATTTATCTACATTAACATAAAAACATGATAATTAATAAACTGAAGTCATACACTGACTGCACATCTCAACATCCATTTCGAGGTGTCCAGAAGTTAGGTATCAAACATCAAATGAGCTAGCTTTATGTAATATAACTAAATACTGAAAACATTGGAAAATGGTGATGTTAGAAGTACCTATAACCGTGTGTAAGAGTGTGTATGAGTGCCAATGAAGCGAAATTGGTTCATCAGGTACGAAACAGATGGAGATCCGTGATCTCTAACTACCCCTCTACTGAGAATCAGAAGTGATGTGTATGTATGTACTTAAAACACTATCATATTCAGTCAGCATTTGAGTTAAGTACATTACCTTATTTTTAGTTACAACATAACATTAAAATACGTTTTAGGACTTGTGTTTACACACTCCCTTTTTTTAAATGTGGCGGGGTAGTCAGAGGCTTGAGTACCCTTCCCTATATGCCACTCAAAGCCCGCGTTTCACTAGATAGACAGCACCCAACATAATAGGTAGTGAACCGTATCTCCGCGATAGGCAGGTTTCCTCGATGTTTTCCCTAACCGTTTTAGTCACAAATAATCCGCGAAATATTGTATATAGTTTGCCAAAGTTTACCGTTGAATGGAAATTTCATTGATATGTATGTATCTATAGCTCCAATAAGAAGAAAAGAAAAAGTGTTTCTTTTTGCGTTCTATGATATTTTCATAAAAAAATGAAACAATATTGTAATTCTATAGATATAATCGGCGACCCGAACATATATTATGCCCTAGAGTTAAATAATTATTATAAAATAAAATATATTAAAAACGTTCTGCAAATACGTCAATAATATTTTCTACACGATTGATGATGTATGAAACATTTTGGTTTCGAACACATAGACTACAGATTCAGTGTGAAATGAAGTTTATGTAGATTACGTGGACGAATAGCAACGCAATAAATTTTTTCCGTACTAGTTTCTTATAAAGAATAAATAGACTATACCTATTAGTATAGTATGTACCACGAACCAAATATAAAGAGGACCCGGCGTAAGGAGCGGTCACCGTTACGCGGTGCGGAGTCCAAATGGCGTGTTTTAATTGGCGCGGAGTTTAAAATGTGTAGTAGAAAGAAGATACCTGATTTGATTGGCTGATGCCGTGTTTTAATTTGTTGTAATATCTCCCCTCCATCCCGCATACCTCGTTTCACCCCGCGTAATGCCACGCTAGTTTCCATACAAATATTGCGTAAGGCCCACTCCTCTTATTAATTACTCCATGTATAGTACCTATTCTTATGTCTGTCCCAGAGAAGGTACAGCATTAACTAAATTGTTGATTCATAACCCTTAATATACAGTCGTCTATGGTGCGTCAATAAAGTCAGCAGCTGAGTGAAAGTTGAAAATACAAATAATTATTTTCGGCTGAATATTTAGTCAATTGTGATTCCAAACTAGCTAAATATGTTTGCTTTGGGATTATATTTGGATCATCAACTGGAACGAACCGAAGAACAAGGAAGAGAAGAAGAATTAGACTTCGACTTCGTTTTTCTTCGGTTGTAGCGGCTGGCGGCGTTGGTGTAACCATGGCGATAGAATAACAAGAAGTTCAAACGCCGTGGCATCAGTGTTTGTACTTCAGCTGACATAACCTTAGCGGTGAATGGTTTAATGAAGAATTAAAAAAACCTTAATATACTCACCAGCAGCTGGTTAATGTAATACTCGTAGGGAATCCTATTGGTTTGAGGGTCCACCACAAGTTGCATCAGTTCCTCTATTTCTTCCTGCACAGAAAAAGTGGTTCGATACGAATAAAATAGTCTTCTAATTCACCAAACGTTACTATACTAGTATAGTCTTATGTCAAACATACATAATTATACTACATCATACATTATATTCACACCCTTAATTCCTTTAAGAAGTACCTATAACCGCAGACTGTGTATGAGTTTCAACGAAGCGAAAGTGGTTTGTCAGGATCGGGACATAGGGATCCGTGATCTCCGCCTACCCCTCTACAGGGAATCAGGCGTGATTTGTATTTATGTTATTCCTTTTAATATCTCCAACGTCACTGTTTAATAGGAATATACGGGTTGTGATGTCATATGGATTATTGGTGACAGGTTGCTAGCCCGTTACAATAGGTTCCATTTACCGCTAGTCAAGGCCCTTACTCTACTAATTAACTTTGACAGCCACACAACTGCGTCGCTACTGCGTAACTTCTACGTCTCGGCTGTAAAAGTGGCACTCTACTAATATTTTGACAGCCACAGTTATACCTCAATAGCGAGTCAGTGGTGCTTCAGTGGCTGACGTTTGCTTAATGGAGTAGCTTTTTTGTACCTCAGATGTAGTTCGACAGCACCTCATTCGCCAAAATTTGTTAGTGGAGTGCCAAAAGTGTCAAATTACGGCCACTGAAGTATTACAGTATCGATACTGAAGTAATATTGTGGCTAAAATAAATTAGTGGTGGTAGTGGTGGGCCCAGATCGATTACATACATATACATGACTTCAGTAAGTTAATATTTATTTTTTTAGTTAAACCTACAATAAAAACTGTTAATGTGCGTCAACAATAATAACAATAATAGTAAAATAATGGTCTGATTTGTGGCTATGTAAAATATTTTTATTTTTAAATGCTCCTAACCTGAGTGAAAGGCTCCCCCTCCTCCAGCATGAGTTTGAGGAACCTGTCCTTGGGAAGATAACCCAGGTTGTCAGGGTCGAAGAACCGGAACGCCGCCAGCAGCGTCTCCGCATCCGCTGGGTAGAATCTGGCGACAAATACGTATTTTATTTACTATGAGAGACCGGGTCATATCACGATAAATTAATAAAGATATCTTGCCCGACGTTTCGACCCAGTTGCATAGGCCTTTGACAAATACGTACTTACATACATACACATCACGCCTGATTCCCTGTAGAGGGGTAGGCAGAGAACACGGATCCGGTGTCCCGATCCTGACACACCACTTTTGCTTCATTGACACTTATACATCTTCACATACACATTCGGCGGTTATAGGTACTCCTAATATAGTCACTATTTTTTAATATAGCGTCTATCTGACTGTTATATGTCTTATTAGGCCGGCCCCTACGTGACCGCCCTTCCACTTTCTCCGGCCACCTCGAACCATGTCCAGATAGTCAGTACTCACTGTGACGGGTGGTAAGCCAAGTCGCCATTTACAAGCACTAACTATTACAGTAATGGAGTCCCATTGGAATGGATTGACACTTGCTATATCACAAACAACTTCACGCAATAACTGAAATACATTACAACTGCGATTTTGCTTAAAGGCATTAATCGAGTTGGGCCCCTGATTCCTAAGTACCTATGGATTATGTACTGAATTCTTGTCCCTTACTAATCTGGGACGAAAAAAGAATGCTAAAAAGCTGTCGTTCTTTCCGACATTTTGTAGGAGACGATTGAGGAATAATGGTCAATGGAATATATTGGGTGATGGTCTAGCAGCCTGTCACCAATGTTTCGTATGGCATCACAACCTCAATATTAATGCTAAAAAGTGACCAAGAACATGTTTTCATTTTTTCCGAGGTTTTTCATTCACCACGAAAGGGGCTTCAGGAAATTTCTCCGCATGCACACTAAGCCGTTATAAGTACATATTTCTAACGTCACCCTTTTTCAATATGTAATCTATTTGAATGTCATGTCTTATTGGGCCGGCCCCTACGTAACCGCCCTTCCACTATTTCCTCATATATTCCTTTTGTCAATCTTAGTTACTGCATCGTCTTTCAAACCACAACCTTCCCTTATCACACTATTTTTATCTGACTGTCATATGCCTTATTACTGTATGTAAATATGTTTGAGTATAAAGTCAAAGTCAAATGTTTTTATTCAACATAAGTACAGGTACAGTACATTCATTTAAAGTCAATACATTTGCCTGACACTGGTTGTCTCTTGGCATTTAAATTCTACCGTTGGTTCGGAAGCCCTGGCTCGTAGAAGAACCAACAAGAAACTACGGCTTTCAGGATTTTTTGCCCAGTGCCAGTGACAAAAACAAATTATACAGAAACATAATACATCAAGTGTAAATAACTCACCGATGTTGCATGATAGCATCCACCATATATGGCAGGAAGTTAGACAGGAGCACGTTGCCCGAGGACTCATTGATGTTTTCCGTCGCATTTATCACCTCTTGGATCTCCGCTTCGGTTGGACAACAGCCTGGTTACAACATACAAGTCACGTTACATAATATCAGCGTTGCGGTTATACATTAACCGTAATGAAGTTGCTTCTTGTATATATTTGTATGCCGTGTGTTTTAGTTGATCAAAATTTAAATAACTTTATTCAATATAAGTATAGTGATAGTACGTTAATTGAACGTTGAAATATATTGAGTAGTAATAGTTGTTTTACAACTATGACTCTACCGTTTACCTATCAATAAACATACATATGTACATACATACGCTTCACAACTTGTGTATACACATTCCCTTTTTTATTGTGGCGGGGTAATCAGAGGTTTGAGTACCCATCACCGAAATTTTGAAGGCATGTTAGGCATGAGTCACTCGAAGACCGCGTTTCACTAGATACACAGCACCCATATAGTACTGGCTATTACCTATACAGAGGCATAGGCGGGTTTCCTCACGATGTTTTCGCTCACCGTTAGCGACTGTAAATTATGTACGTAAATGAAAAACACATTTAAATTTCATCTATGTATGTAAGTTACTTCCCACCTTGCCGAGGGGCGCCCCACAGTACGTTTACCGAGACGCGATCTCCACTCTTAGAACTTTTTGCGACGACCTGCGCAGGTTGGCCGGCATCGAATGGATGCGAACGGCCACTGACAGGGAGAAGTGGCGTCATTTGGGGGAGGCCTATGTCCAACAGTGGATGCATACAGGCTGATGATGATGATGTAAGTTACTTACCTAGCGATCTCATAATAGTACCAATTTCTCTGACATCCACCTGTTGTTTGCCAGAGTGGTCGAATATAATGAAGGCATCCGTAATTCTTTGTTCCAACTCATTATTAGGAACCACTGCAAATACAATTCATACTTATACAACATCCTCTCTTTCTGATAATATAACATACATACATATCGTGCCTGATTCCCTGTAGAGGGATAGGCAGAGATCGCGCATCCCCATTCGTCCCGATCCTGACAGACCACATTCGATTCATTGACACTCATACACACTCGACTGTTGTACTTCTAGCGTCACCCTTTTTCAATATATCGTCTATCTGACTGTCATGTCTTATTGGGCCGGCCCCTGCGTAACCACCCTTCCACTTCACTCACATATATTCCTTTTGTCAATCTACTATAATTCAGCCGCATAATGTCCAAACCATCGAAGCATGTCTTTCATTCTTAGTCACTACATCTTCTTTCAAACCAATAATATTAGATAAATATCACATATAGAAAGATATTTATGTGACAGATTAGACAGTTATTAGCATAAGTAATAGATAGCATCCAAAAGCAACATTGGTAATAGGTTGTTAGCCAATGATCTTGAAGATTTCATTGAAGTCAAGTCCCTTAGTTGCCTCATACGACGTGCCGGGAATAACGGCAGCTAGTTACTTTTTGCGAGGGTTAAAGAATGCCTCTGTGATGCCTAAGATTTTTACGCGATCCCTTAGGAGTGATATGATATGTATATATTTCTTAAATATACGTTGATTAATACCCGTAACACAAGTCTTAAATGAACATACATGGGGCTATTTCAATTGGTGTAATAGTGTCCTAAATATTATTATTATTAAATGAGATGACCGCATATCATTCCATGTACTTACCAATACGCAAAGAATAAAAAAATAGAATTACAATCTCAAATAATTTTCATTGTTGTTCAGTGATGAATCTATTCAGACAGTGTCATGGGAATCCTACAACCCTCCGACAGTGATTACGACAAAAAGACTTTTTTCTTACTTCATGTTTGTAGTTTTATTTTGTATATAGTGTTTATACTTACCAGCCCCGCCAAAAACGTTTTCCGTCGACCCCATTGATCATAAAAAGGCGGGATTTCGTAAAATAGCACAACCTTAGCAATATTCAATTTTACACACTCAATTCAATAAAAGTTTTAATTTAGATTCATAAGTATTTAATTATCAATGAACAAGTGTATTATAGATGGGTAGATGACTTTTTTTTTCAAATTTTAATATTAACTAGAAATTTTTATACAACTTTTGAGTCCACTATAATTTTTAAATATTTCAATATTTTTTATTTATGTTCGTCACATTGAACATTTCAAGAAAACAATTTACTCAGGTTGCTAAGCAAACTGAAAATGTTCTGGCACGGACAGGTACGAAGTTTTATAAAATGGGTAATCAAACAGACCCTTTGCGACACCCCACATTTAATACAAAAGTTGGTAGCAACTGCTATTACTTATCACTACATAGTATAAAACAAAGTCGCTTTCTCTGTCCCTTTGTATGCTTAAATATTTGAAACTACGCAACGGATTTTGATGCGTTTTTTTTAATAGATAGAGTAATTCAAGAGGAAGGTTTATAAGTAATAACATCCATTAAACAGTGGAGTAGGCTATATATTTTATACCCGTGCGAAGCCGGAGCGGGTCACTAGTTATTATTATTTATTAAATACACTAGCAGCTCTCTATGCTGATGCGTGTATATCATTGCACTTGAGTTTTTTAAGTTTTAAAATGTTTATCAAGCCTGTTTTGAAAACTGTTCACTGAGGACGCACTAATCACAGTCTCCGGAAGAGAGTTCCATACTTTCACAACACGATTAAGCAAGAAGTGTTTATGGGGGTTGCTTGCAAACAATAGACCTCTCAAATTATTATACATATTAAAAGTGTACATATCTTGCAAATCAAATTCATTGTAATAACCTGTCAGTATCTTATACATCACAATTCGGTCACCTCTTTCGCTTTTATGCATTACTAAATGGTATATACTTGGTTGTATACATAAAACCATGATTGTGTCCCAAAAATACAAGAAAGTACCTCGAAACTCTAGCGCTCAACTTATTGCACAGAAGTCTAAAATAAGGTGTCGTAAGGGGATCGAAGGACAAAGGATGGGTGCGCGCTTTGCCGATTAGCTCTCCAGTCGTACTCCGTTCAATCAGATTGTGTGCACGACTGTACCGCAATTGTTTCGTTCGATTACTTTTACTAACATATAGTTTTACGTGCTTTAATGCATTTTGGGGTAGAAGCACAAATATAAAGGTTGTGTTCTCATATGGAATATTTTTGACAAGATGACTTAATAGCTCAGGGTATTTAATTCAAAGAAAAGTTAATAATGTGTATTTCATTTATGTACATAATCTACAGTCGCTAACGGTGAGGGAAAACATGTACATGTAAATACAAAATTGTATGTATGTCATGATAACTTTTAATAGCATAATACTTTCTTTGTACCCCTCAGCGTTAGTATGTCACGAACAGAAATTAAAGCTCTTCGACTTTTTCAAGTTACTTGCTTACTCGTAAAGGTAGCTGTGAGCGCAGAGTACAAACATTTAAGACAGGTGAAGTATATACCTAAAGCCGACTTACTATTATGTAAGTGCTTGCGTGCAATTTAGATAGTGGAAATTTGATCCTGCGTGCAAGGTGTAAATTATATCATTTTTTACAAAGAGCACTTGCATAATAGTGTAATGTGGTTTTTGCAAGCATGGCTTAATAAATACACGCCAATAAGTGAAAGTCAACTGTCTCGCTTGCTTCTGTCTGACTTATTTTTCGTTTCTATAAAATCCACATACTCTCGGTATTAAAAAAAATGTTAGGGGTAGTCAGTGTACCTAATTATAGCTGTTGATATTAATACCATTGCTTATATCTGTGCTGTACAGCAAATATTACAATAAATAATACTAATACTAATTTCACTACATGAGGATTTTCAATGAAAAGATATCTTGGGTTAGTATAAAAGATAGCTGGCGAGTCGTATTGATCAATAATAAGTTTTCATGATCTGAAAAGCAATCACTATATTTTTAGATTATTATCAATCATAAAACTCGCGCTACTAACATTCCCGACCCAGTGACAGAGGTTGCTTGGGTTACCTTAAATAACACCTATTGGAAAAATCGAGACTAGACAAATTTATCAGCATATGTATTATGCTTTTGAATTGTGTTTGTATATTTTCACATAGAGATCCCGCCACATACGGTGGCAGTAGCCAAACTTGGAACTAAATTTGACGTTACCGCCATTGCGTGTTATTTTGTATGAAAGGTAAATTTAGTATTACCAGCGTTGTGGTTTTTGCCCACTCTTTGTAATTTTTATGTTTGTTAAGGGTGATTATAATAAATTGATTTCCGGAGTTTCTTGTTAGTTCTTCTCCAAGCTAGGGTCTCCGCTGATCTAACCTCGGTAAAAAATATGTAAAGACAATGCTCAGTGCCATGTTTGAAATAATAGTTTTAAGAGATTCGCGATTTATACTCATGATATAAGATATAAGGGTGTGTATAAGATTGATTGCAGCTGTGGGAAATCCTACGTCGGACAGACTAAACGGTCTATTGCGGACAGAGTGAAGGAACACATAATATATGTAATATATAATAAGAAGGATAAGTCCCGTTAATTATTAATCATGTTTGAAATAGTTTAATAAACATATTTTGACTTTGATATATTAATTTGTTTTATTTGAGTTTATAGCTCTGCAACCAAAGACCGTTACAAATGAAACCTATAATGTATCGAGCCGTATGGCACAGTGAGTGCTAGTTTTGGCGTGTTTACTGGTAACACTGAATTACGCGACTGTGGCGACGCCTCCAACTGCCACCTTATGTGGCGGGATCTCTATGTTATTGTTTCACAAAATTTATTTATCTACATAGAGATCCCGCCACATAAGGTGGCAGTTGGAGGCGTCGCCACAGTCGCGTAATTCAGTGTTACCAGTAAACACGCCAAAACTAGCACTCACTGTGCCATACGGCTCGATACATTATATGTTTCATTTGTAACGGTCTTTGGTTGCAGAGCTATAAACTCAAATAAAACAAATTAATATATCAAAGTCAAAATATGTTTATTAAACTATTTCAAACATGATTAATAATTAACGGGACTTATCCTTCTTATTATATATTACATATATTATGTGTTCCTTCACTCTGTCCGCAATAGACCGTTTAGTGTGTTCGACGTAGGATTTCCCACAGCTGCAATCAATCTTATACACACCCTTATATCTTATATCATGAGTATAAATCACGAATCTCTTAAAACTATTATTTCAAACATGGCACTGAGCATTGTCTTTACATATTTTTTACCGAGGTTAGATCAGCGGAGACCCTAGCTTGGAGAAGAACTAACAAGAAACTCCGGAAATCAATTTATTATAATAACCCTTAACAAACATAAAAATTACAAAGAGTGGGCAAAAAACACAACGCTGGTAATACTAAATTTACCTTTCATACAAAATAACACGCAATGGCGGTAACGTCAAATTTAGTTCCAAGTTTGGCTACTGCCACCTTATGTGGCGGGATCTCTAGTGTATTTAGCGCATAAATATATCTATGGTTCCGGCCGCCATATTTTTATAACATCCGCGGCCGCCATCTTGCAACGCCATATTGATTTGTATGATACTGTTTGGCGGTTTGTGGTTAGCCGAAACTGTGAATTATTAGAAATTAGTGTTAGTTTTAGTGATAAAACATAGACATAAAGATTTATTGACTGTGCTGTGACCGTTCTTCATCAGAATGGATCCCGCTAAAATGAAAGTGGTCGATTTACGGAACGAGCTTGGTGCTTTGGGTTTGGATACCAAAGGCAATAAGCCGGCTCTCGTAGAAAGATTACGAAAAGCCCTTGAAGAAAGAGGTGGACTCGGTAATTACATCTTCAATAACTTCCGTTCCTTATTTCTACCGCGTCCGCTTCCTGAGAAACAGATAATGTTGATTGTATCACAATTATAACACGTGTGGATCGCGTCATTTGTATTTGTAACATCTTGTTTGTTTAGGTTCTCATGTTCACTCACCTCGTCATCAATAGAACTTTATTATAATTGACATAATAGTACACCACATCACAGCCAAACAATTCAGTATCAACTAGACTTCTTAGTATTTTAGTGACAGTAGTAACTATCAGTTGAATGCTTACCTACATATTTTCGAAACCTTATCTTTTGAAAGTTGAAACATTCTTTTGTACGACTTGTTAATTACTGATAGCAATTCTGTTCATTATTAGTTATTTCAAATGTAGTTGCCTTGGCCTTATTTAGTAATTTATTTCATATTGTTATCATTATTTGCACTCTCATTGATTTAAATAAGTTTTGGTTTTACTGAAAGGTTATGAAAACTCCAAAAACTTAAATACTGGTAAACAATTAAAGTTACACCATCTTATAATTGTATTTAGAATGTAAATAAACATCCAGTCCATAGTGATATGTAGACTCTCAACTGTGTCAGTAACTATGTCTCATCTAGATATTTATTATAAGTAAACTATTTCTAATTTGATTTCTGTGTGTTTTATGGCTTTTTTCAAACCTGAATCATAAAGTAGATTGTAGATTATGGATATTTTTATAATTCTTATCTTCATGAATCCTCAAGTATGTTTTTTACCGCTTTTTTGCTACTTGATCATAAATAGATTGCGGATTATGGATATTTTGATAATTCTTATGTTCATGAATCCTCAAGTATGATTTTTATTATTGAACATTCTTATTACCAATGTTTTTATGCCACCTTATTAAATTTTGTATCTTAATTATTGCAGCAATTGCGGAAACTACAATCCTCGATACCACCACTGAGGAGTTTGGTGAGGACAGTCCGAGGAAAGCTGCGCCAAGGACAAGACGTAGATCTTCATCCTCCCGACTCGCTGGCACTCCTGTCAAGGTTTGTTGATTGAGATATTATCATGTGATATTTAGTTATGAGAGAAGAAGACATAGTATATGAATTAACAAACAAGCATTATGATGGGCTGGCTACTAAAACTCCAAAAATAATATTAGTGTATACCTTACTAGTGATGTGATTAAATAAATCACATAATACAATGAAATGAGAAAAAAATATTATATTCATCTTTTGTTAGTAATTATCAATAATAATAAAAACATAATTAATAGTAGACATAATCTATAAACGACTTGAGTGCGAGTCTTAATTTGAATGTGAACTAATCAGAATCTACCTGCATGCTATAAGTATATTAAATTTAATTTATAACCCTATTATTAACCCATTATAGGTACCCAGAATGGAAACGGATACCATTGCTGAAGAGGCAGATTCTCGTGAGTCCTACGATCCAACGGAGCAGACGTCTTTGCCAGCCCAGGAGGCACACCAAGAAATACAGGAGCAAACTCAAGTTCAAAGGTTAGTACTTATTATCATGGATGAACTAGTGCTCCATTATGATATTGTAACCCCAATATCATGTTAACAAGTTGCCTAATCTTGTTGTGAAAGAGAACTGTCTTTCGGAGACTTTGATTAGTGCACCCTCAGTGCAATGATATACGCGCATCAAGCTTCAAGAGCTGCTAGTGTTTTTAATAAATAATAATAACAAGTGCCCTAGTAAATATTATATCTCAAAGGTTCTGTGCACACTGAAAGGGGTAAAAGGATGTGAATGTATATGTATGTATGATGTACTATTAGGTCTTATCTAGAAGATATTGGTGTGGTATTGTTAGGACCCAAGAGATAGGTATTAAAGTTACAATTTTCTGCCTTCCTCACAGTATAGGGTGTAAATAAGTATTGCTGGGAATAATGGCAGATTGTTAATATTTTTCTCATATGCTAGTTTTGTAATTAATTTATATCTATGAGGTGTGTCTTGAATTAAAAATTTAAAGAATTTAATGAATTGCTATGATGGTTAGACTGGATAGAATTAGATTAATAACATTCTAACCTTATTATTTAACATTGTTCAGTCTTGAATCGCTTTAATATGCAATTGTAATGACAAACTTTTTAAACAATGGAGTAGGTATGTTAGTTATACACATAGGTTATACAGCTCTGTATTAATCTATCTCTGCTAAGCAATCTTTAATAGAACTAGGCATGATATGTGTGTTTGGATTTATTAATAAATTCATCTAATTTAAATGTATGTATGTGTTAATAACATGGTAAGGCAATGAAGATAAATTTGTGCACCAAAAACTTCAATGCAAAAAAACATTGTGAGGAAACCAACTTTTTCTCCAACAGGTAATAGTCAGTGCTTGTAATTGGGAACAGGTCTACAGACACCGCAGTGTCACATTGAGTACTATCTAGTTAAGTTATGGGTTTGAGTGGGCTATAGAATTACTACCTCCATGGTAGTATTCCATAAAAGAAGCGCATATATGAGAAGGTTAGTGGGTGTGAGTGAAGCAAGAGAGATTTGTAAGGATCGTTTCAAGTGGTGATTGAAAACCTCTGTCTATCCTGTTGAGCTATTGTATTATGGTATTGGCTGTATGTAGGCTCAACACTCTAGTGTTCACGCAAACTTTTAACTATCCCTAAAGATGTAATAAGCGTAAAGCAAAGTTATTTTCCGCACCTGGTATTTCACGAATTGATTTGCAGTCCATCATTTCTAACATGAAATGCTGATAAGCGTTATTGCTTTTCTGCATAGTTTCTTTTTATTTGCGTCTACTATGTAACCTTATCAGATTCAATTTGTGCTAGGCAAATTATTGGCTGGTTTACTTTCTCAAGTACATTGTATAATATTAAAAGAAATCCAGCATAATGTTGCGAATTTGGGCTGCTTATTTATTTATAAGTATTGCGAAGGTAAGGTGCAGGATTTGGTAAAGGGAATCGTTTTTTAATTCTTTATCTGAGTCTATATATTTGTACAGAAAAATTACTACTAAAAAATTACTAATCACTAATACTGGTATATAATAAATAAATGAATTTCTAAACAAAAATATTATGTATGTTGGACACTCTCGTAGATTATGCTTATAATATAATTCCATATTGTTGCAGATCTGAAACTCCACCTGCTCAACAACAGGACTATTCAGAAAAACGTAAGTGTACTTAACAATCTGAAAATCAATAAATCTACAAAACAACAATTTAGGTTTTAAAAGTTATTTTATAATTCAATGCTTTATATTATATACCCCTTTCTTTGAGATCAGAAGCATACCTATCCATTTTTCCACTAGAAGCATATTTATCACAAAATAGTATAAACCTAATACAATGTCATGCTTCCATGCTAACTGGGACGTAAAAGAATGCAAACGAGCTGCCATTCTTCCTGGCATGTCTTAAGAGACTACTAAGGGACTAGGGGTAAAAGATTCAATTAAGCAATAGACTAGCAATCTATCACCAATGTTCCAAATAACATAGCAACTATGAATATTCGTCCTAAAAAGTGACCTAGGTGAAATTACTGTAATGTATTAAGGAATAGGAATGTATATGTAGTATAAACCTGAATTTTATGTTCTTAACTTATGTAATTTTATCAGGCGAACAACAACAGCAGTCAGAAGAGGAGTACAAAGAGCAGTACCAGCCCCAACAACAAGACTACCAAGAGCCTGAACCCCAAAAGGAGCAACAGGAGAGTGAGAAGCAACCCGAGATGCAGACAGCTCAATCGGAGAAGTCGGAACCCATGGAGACGAATAATGAGAAGAATGAGGCTGGGAACGAAGGTGACGAGGCCAAGAAAGAGGAGGATAGTGATAAGCCTGTGAGTATTGGGTGATTCTACTAATAGAGTGTAATAGAGTGTAGCTCAGTTGTTTAGGACTTGATTCCGTGTACTGTGTACTCTGTGTGTAATGAAGTTAAATGAATTTCTATTTACATTTTCATAATAAAAATACATTAGGAAATATATTGAATACGGTGAGGGAAAACATCGTTAGGAAACCTGCCTGTTTCCCTGAACAGGTAATAGTGAGTCCTTGTAAATGGTGACACCTGTCACATTGAGTACTGACTGTGGTTAACACGAATAAAGTAGACCCTAGGTTGTCATTTCAGATATATTTGTTTCATTTGACACATGACTACAGAGATTATTTGTCCAGGGGTGAGATATTTTTGTTCTCCATATCATATCATAGAAGCCAAGATGAAATGTTGAGAGTTACGCTAAAGGTGACTAAGGAGCTAGTATATCTGCTTGGTTTCATCCATACACAAAAGGATTTAATTGTTATTAAGCAAAAGATAGTGTATACGGGTTCTCTTTAGCATCTTTTTATATGCAATAGCTTAACTGAATAAATTCAAAAATAGTTACATTACACTGATGAGTTAATCTTTTCCCATGACAGCCGAAACCGTTAACGGAGGAAGAGGAATGGGCCCTGATGAACGAGCGTCTCATTGAGAAGGAAAAGGAGAGGAAGGAGAAAGAGAAGCTCCAGGCTGAGGAAGATGCTAAGAGGCTGGAGGAGATCAGCAAGGTGAGTTGATATACACAACGGTACTATCCAAAATGGAGTATTAAAACGGTACGGAATAGTGTGATTCATGAACGTTGTGGTATGAAAGATGTTGTGATAAAAATAGAGAAAGGTATGTTAAAGTGGTTTGGGCACATGGAGTGGATTGATGACAGGAGAGTTGTGAAAGGAATTTGGAGAGCCAAAGCGGAAGGTAGAGTTGGACAGGGTAGAACGCGTAGATTTCTCAAGGCGGGCGGATGTAGTGTGAAGAACAGAAGAGCATGTATGAGAAGGTTAATGGGTGTGAGTAATTTATGTACGTATTACAAAATAAAACTTATTATTCTCCTCTAGAACCCGATCAAGCTGCAGCGTTTCAAACGCAAACAAGAAAAGAAAGCCCGTTGGAGTAATTACTACAAGTCCATTGCGGTCACCAACGAAATGCTGACACCACCAACTGAGGTAATTTGTTCAGCTATATGTTGGTCGAATCATATCCCGCGATTCTTGTCGGGATATTATACGTACTCAATTCCTATCACATGCAGGGAATAAACAAATCTATAAATATGCCAGACTAATCCAAAACGTGGATTTTTGAATATTGTAGCGTATAACATGGATTCCCATCACATAAAGTGTTGACTGTCTGGTTTTTTCATAAGTTTAAAAGGCAATGGCAGTGTAGTGAGGCAATCAAGGAATTATAGTCATAAAGTGGTATAAATACCTATATAACTTTATTATTGGTACATAAATTTCAATAGTAATTGTCTTGCAGGAGGTTAAGGTGCCACCGAAAAAAGAGGAGCCTGTGACCAAGAAGCAGCAGGAGCCAGAACTGAATGATGATTTAGTCACTCTTTCCTGGTGTGAGTATACTTATTTATGTAACCCTAGTAGCAGTGGATAAAATAAATGATTCCAAAGAACTAGATGTTTTAGCCGTTTGGGAATCTAAGAAATTAAATTTTATATAGTATACATACACGTCGCGCCCGTTTTTCTATCCAGGTGTAGCCAGAAATCTTAATATTTGCTGCTCCATGCAAAACATGTTCACTTCCTAGACAGTTATGCAATTTTGCATACAAGCATACCCGCAAATATATGGTTTGTTACTGAGAGTTTTGTATTATATTACGTATTAGAGTGATATATCAATGCCACGTTGCCGTCGCGTATTGAATGCCCGTGTATCAGTTGGTCAAACTTGTTTTATTGTTGCACAGTGTCTGTCTGAGAAGAGCCAAACAGGAATTTTAATATTAAATATTATTAATATCGTATTTTATTTTGAAATCATTCATTAATGAAATTGTTAATTCTGTTGCAATCACACAATGTTAATTGAATGACAGGGACACAAATTGAACGAAATAAATTCTGTACAATGAATCAATGATTGATGGAATTTTAACAGTTCTGAAAACAACTACATTACATGTGTCTTGGGTTAGGCCTTCTTTAACTATATACTGGGGACTTTTGTAACTATAATAATTGTACCAAATAAAATTCTACAAATATGCAATCTTTGTTTTAATTTGACAATAATTCTTTTCACTTTTATCAGATAACAATTATTATGTTTCTAAATATACTGTTGTTTTATAGATGACAGTGATCTGAACCAGTACCTCGAACTGCCAGAACTCAATTCCGTGGTGCCCTTATGCGAAGGTGCCTTCTCCCACGCTTGGGCCGGAGCGAGAGCTACCCATGGTATCAGCAAGGGACGAGCTTACTTTGAGGTAAGTTTTAGTATAAGAATCTATAGAACATAGAGATAGATTATTAACGGTTTCTTTATGCATACATACCTGCAATTAAACTATGTTTTGGAGCGTTACAGTCTGAACAGCGTTACAGGTGTTGCATTGGTATGCTCTTTGTTTTATATGCCCAGGAAAAGATATTCCAAGTGATATGAGTTGATTGGTAATTTAATATGTTTCTATGTTTGTTTTTGAATATAGAAATGTGTATTGTCTCCTGATAGACAGGTTTACGAAGTTTCGACAAATTGTAACACAATTTAAACTTGTGTTTAGACTAAGATATTTATATGTTTATCGTATTTATGTACTACAATGGATGTATATCTCCAGTGTTTTTTTATTTGAAAATTGTTACGGTAACAATGTGAAGCCCAAGTGTACGTCTCATGTCCGTAAATGGTTTTGTTTACGCATGCTTGAGATATCCAGGAAAAGCTACGGTTTATAGGGGTGTCAACGAGAACACGTGGAAATGGGGATGAAATGTTGCAGATAAAGACAAATGTAGTCAAATACCTAAATTGTATGGACAAAAAACATTTTATATATTTTTCCCCGCCAGAGCGACAACCACAAATTGTTGGTGATGTGGTGACAAGGGCTGTTCTGAGCTTGCGCCAGTCATCAATGTAAGTATACCTTTATTATTAAGAACCCCGGAGTTTCATAGCCCAAGGGGCGTGTATAGCAGATATACTATGGCACTAACATCAAGTTCCCTTGATGTACAATTGAATGCAGATCCAGAGTACAAGAAGAACCAAAATATATATCAGATATATAGTTAGCTATGCAGAACTTATTTGACGATTTATACCTAGTTATTGATTTTACAAAGATGATTCTTTCACTTACACTTTATTTGGTTAAGTTTTTATACTTAACTGTACTTATACAATTGTTGTATGAATGATCAGTATTTTTAGTTATTTTTCATGCTGAGACTTGTCTACGGTTTATTTACTGTGTTTTTATATATTTGATACATCAATGTCTACACAAAATTATAGAAAGGCTATTTTTATCATGCTCCTGACTCAAACACATTGTTTGAATGACTCATTCACTGATGAAGATGTTAATAAAGAGGGAGAATATAGTTAAGTGTGATTGCATCTTCATTTTGGATCACATAATGTTTTGAAACTACTTGCTTCTATTGAACCATCGTCATGACATATATCCATATCCATGGACATGTAAAATATTGATTGCAAGGACTATAAAACGCGCGATTCTTTGGAAAATTAAACCTGTTTTCACTATTACGTAATAAATTCAACAGTGCGCGTAAACATGTTTGATGAAAATTCATCAATACTTTTGCTGTACCTACCGCTTACGTCGGCATTTATATGTATTCTGATTCTACAATAGGTGGTGGAAGGTGATTCCAACAATCTTCATTACGGAAGCCACCACAACGCCCTGGATAATGTACCTTCGCTGTGTACATTCGTGTTGTTGACAGGTATTGTGGTACTCTTATAACATTATGATACCCAAAAACCAAGGTGGTTTCGCTGATATCTAGTCGATCAGCACCCATTACTGTGAAATTACGAATTGAAAGAGTGCTGTATTCTCTCTTTCAAGAGTCACATGATGTTGTGCGTCATCATTGCTTCAATGTTTTGTCATAAGGACAAGTGTTGTAATTGATTATTTTATCAGTTGGTAACTTTGGGTAACGTTGGGTACTTAACAATAATATTAGGCTCATTCCTACGCACATGTACATATCATACTAATTGATATGTTTTTCCATATATTTATTGTATTCATTGCCATTCCACCTATATTATATGTTTAGCATGCCATGCCTTTGGCATGGCCATTGCGCAATAGTATTCTAATATATTTAGTTGTATATTACATTATTGATGTATTCAGTTACATCCAAACTATGAGAGAAACATTATTTTTAGTATCTATTTGTCCATATCATTGTATAAACATACTTCGCAGTTATAAACTTAAGTTTCAACCATACCTGGTTCATTCCTACATTGGTGAAACATCATTTCCATTGAATACAGAAGAAGAACTACTACTACAATTGATTATAAAGGACTACATTAGAACAATGTTACTGCTTTTGTGTTATAAATGGAACCTAACCAATGGTTTTAGGTACAATCCGAGGTGGCACTTCGGTCACTCGTCCTACGTGCCGCATTCTGCGTTCCTTTTGACACTAGCGGGAAGTCGGTGAGATACGGTGGGTGCTGTTTATTTCTTCAAAAGGTTATGTTAAGCGAATTGGCAGAATGGATTAAAAGATGCTGCAACGGTTGTCATTACAATGTCATATCAAGTATTTCCGACAGACGGTTTTCAACAACTGTCTAAAAATTTTAATACAAAGCATCTGTTAACATAGTCACACTATGGAAATAATAGGAAAGATAAACCTAAGAAGAACTGTTATACTATTGCATGTTTGTGAATTTATGTACTATATGGTCATAAAATAAGATGTTGTATAGAAGAAATGATGTGACACATACGTATTTGTGTTATTTTAATGGTGGTCTTCATTTATTCAACGTTATACTGTGTTATTGAGCTTACCAAGGATTATACAATGGATTATTTTGTAGGACCAAAGATCGGTTTACATAAAATAGTGAATTTAAACATGTAGCGTAACCATGACACTCATATTTATGATTGGAATATCTTGAAACTGGGCATTTATTCATCTCAATGTTAACTACAATAAACCAATTGGTTTGTAAAAATAACAATATGTAAAATTCAGGTATGTATGCAATTTGAAACATGTTTCACAGACAAGTGATTATTAAGCCCTATAAAATGTTATATTTATTTCATAGATACAATAGTCTAATAATGTCTTATACTAGGTGCGAGTGGGAACGGTCACTGGAGCGTCTGAAGAAGGCACAGTCAGTGCCCTGAGAATGGGTTGGTCTACCGAGGATTCGTCTCTGCATCTTGGTGAGTAGTCATGTTTATTCTATAGGTCATATGTATAAGATGTATAACATGTATAAGACATATATATGTCATACATAGAGCCCATTGACAGATAAGCTCAGTGTAAAACACGCGACTTCCGTAGAGCGATCGGTTAGCCGCCGGAATGCTAATCTTGAGATCCCGGGTTTAATTGCTGTTGGAGGCAGAGTTAAAAACTACGCTTTTCTACTGCTTTCCAGTCTAGTTGTTGATTATATATGCTTTATATGCCTTTATCTATATATAATATGTATATATTTCATAAATATACGTTGACTAGTACCCTTTACACAAGTCTTAAATGAACTTACTAAGGGGCTAGTTCAATTGGTGTAACAATGTCCAAATATTATTTATCATATAAAATAATGTTTTGTTTGTAAGCTGTCCATGTGTATCTGTTAATAAACTTTTTTCTAGTCTATAGTATTTGTCTATACGACAACTTTGCCATCTGGTCAAATTGAGTACTTGATTTATGATCAGCAAGTGGGTTCCGAGTGCCCATGGAAACCTTATGCAATTGTTTGTTTTATGTATATACATATGTAATAATAATTGTGTTTGTGCAGGTGATGCTCCGTTCAGCTGGGGCTTTGAGAGCACTGGGCGCACGGTGAACAACTGCGAGTTCAAAGAGTACGGCAAGAAGGTGGACGAGAAAGATGTTGTCGGGGTCTATCTGGTAAGTTACTATGATATATAAAAGTGATAAATTATATTAATATTATGTATATTTGACGGCCTCCGTCGCGCGATCGGTTAGACACCTGAATGCTAATTGTGGGGTCCCGGGTTTGATTCCCGGTGGAGGCTGAGTTAAGAACGACGCTTTTCTACTGCTCTCCAGTCTGGTCATTGGTTATATATGCTGTATGTGTATTTATATATATATAATAAGTATATATTTCTTAAATTTACGTTGACTAGTACCGTTAACACAAATTAATGCATGTATGTAAAGGGTTTATTAAACAAGTACACAATGATTTTACCTAAAATACTAAAGTATAATCTAGAGTCAACGTACAATTTGAATGAAATCATTTTTCTTTGTCATATATAAAGTATTTTGCTATTGTGTTTCCAGTGAAAGTTTGTTTGATATTGAAATAAAAGCCTTTATTTGGATTTTGCAAAATCGCAATATTGATGTTTATAAAATTTTTATTCTTAAAATATTTAACATGATAATGTTTAAATTGAAATATCTTCACTACGCAGAAACAATTCATTGACAATTATAGTCTGTTTTAAGTACAGAGTCCTACTTCCATTAAAGATTAGGATCTTTCAGGTAATGATTTCAATATTATAATAAGTCAACGTTTTCAGGACCTGAAATCGTCACCATGCAAGATCTCGTACACAATCAACGGCCAAGATTACGGCGAAGCTTTCACCTTTGACAAGAGCACCATTGCCAACAGGCCCCTGTTCCCGCACATCACCACCAAGAATATGTGCTACCGTGTCAACTTTGGTAGCGATAGGTATGTTGGAAGCTTATAATTACAGCTTTGAAGGGAGAGTACAGTGGGAATAATCTCTATAAGTGATTGTAAATCTAATCTAGATGCGTATGAGAACCTGATTGGAATAAACTGGCATAATATAAAAACAAACTGACTAATAATTGACTTATTTTGAATGCTATTCGAAATTACGGCGATGGCACTCAAGCCACTGATTAAACATAATAAAAAAGTTGTGATGTGTAAGTTTAAGTTAGAATGTCAATACCATTGTAACCAATGAAGATGAGTTGGTTCATGTATAAATTACTTAGACAAAACAATACAAATACAATAATACATGCTGGACTTTATGGTACTATATAGTTGCCATCTTTATAGGGATAAAATAATTAAAAATTTGTGCTTCAGTATACATATTACATAATTTAAATATTATTAGTGTTCTTGTCAAGGCTAAAAACAGGCTGTACTAAACAAGGCTGTAAGTTTAAAAACATTCATATAAAATGCCATACAACATATACAGATCAAATTGGAGACATTGTTATCAAGGTGTACGTAGTGTGAAGAACAAAAGAGCATTACGAGAAGGTTAATGAGTGTGAGGGAGGCATGAGATTTGTCAGGATCGTTCCACGTGGCGATAAATATCTCTGCCTATTCCGTTAAGGGTATAGAGACGTGAATATATGTATGTAGTTGGGTTCGCTCTCTAAAATTAATCTCTTTCTCGCAGATACTCAATGTTGACTCGCATAAAATTGGTAAAGAGGCGTCTCGAGATACCAGTGGAACAGATATTGGAAGAAAAGCGCATAAAGGAGGAAGAAATCCGGAAGAAAAAGGAAGAAGCAGCCAGATTGTTGGCAGAGAAACGCGCCCAAGAGAAGAAGGAGCGAGAAGAAAAGATAAGGAAAAGACAAGAGGTAGGTTTAATTTGTTCAATATCTAAATCATAATACATACATACACATCACGCCTGATTCCTTGTAGAGGGGTAGGCAGAGATCACGGATCCCCATTTGTCCCGATCCTGACAGACCACTTTCGCTTCATTGATACTCATACTCTCACACACACTCGGCGGTTATAGGTACACCTAACGTCACCTTTTTACAAAATAATTTAAATCATAATAATGCTTGTAAATGGTAAATTGGCTTACCACCTGTTACATTGAGTGCTGATTATCTGGTCAAAACATGGGTTCGAGTTGGCGATAGAATTACAACCTCCGCGATTGTGGAGATGGACACCTGAACGCTGACTACCCCGCAAGGGTTACCAGTCGTGAATGCGTTTTTCTTCTCTATATTATTTTTCGACAGCGTGTAATCGCGATTTTAATATGAGAAAATAAATACAAAGTATTACTTTTATAATTATAAAATTCTAATCTGCTATGCATGTCATAAGAAGGGTAATTGGAATGGATTTATTTAATGATATAGTTATTTTTGTGTGATAAATTTTATTATAACATTCATTTTAATTTATAGGAAAGAAAGCAAGCTGCGGCTGCAAAGGAGGCCGAAGAACGAGCTAGGGCTAAGGTATGTACTTGAAGAATACGCAAAACGTACTATACGTACTTGTAATTTAATTGAAAAGAAAATGATATATTATAGTGGTTAATTCCAGTGTATGTATGGTCACACATTAATAATAAAACATCTAACCTATTGGCTTACAGTAAGCCAGAGGTTTGGTTTCTAAAAGTTCCTAGTTCCACCACTACCGTTATCATCAAGATATCCACTGACTATTATTGAAATGAACCGTGTTTTGTAGTAGTGTATTTTTTCTTTTTTTTTTACCTTTCAATAAGTGATTTTTATAATCCTCCTGTTGAATAAAAAAAACCATTTCATTACATTGAAATAATCGTAGCATAATTCTTATGCATTAGTATTATAATTTCAATTTTCAGGAGAACGGTGAAGAAGTACCAGAAAGTATGGAAACTGATGCTGACAAAGAAGATAAAGAAAAAGATAGCGAAGAGACCAAAGACCATGGAGACCATGATAAGGAGACGGAGAAAGACCAGGAGCAGGCTCAAGAGGAGAAGCCCAAAGACGAAGGCATGGAAACCGACCAGGCTGAGGCCAAGAAGGATGAGGGGAAAACTGGAGATGAGGCTCCCAAGGCTGAAGGGGAGGAGAAAAAGGAAGGTGAAGGTATGTAAGAGACAGGAAAAAAAATTTAGTAGGTTAAATGTAGAAAAGTTAGTTTTGAAGTGCGGGTAAACATGATGATAGACTCGTCATAGAGATTAAAATGTGATTAAAATAATAGTGTCTTTAGTGGTGTGAAAGGTAAAACAAGGGTGGTATCCAAGTTCAATCATTGTCGCTAAAAAGGAATTATATTGCCGTTAATATTATTAGTCTAAGTAAATTTTGAATAGAAATAATAACAAAATGTAGTACAAACCTGCAGCACTTTGTATCAATTGTGTTTTCTTTTTTCAGCTGAAGGTCCAGTGCCAGAAGTGACAGAGGACCAAGTCTATGGTGGCATTGTTCTTGACAAGCGCATCAAGTTCATCATCCGGTAAGCAGATTGCATACATACTTGACATATTTAGAAGATTAGTTAAGTGCATAACAAAGATTTAGACAATGCAACCGTCCAATTTTCATCAGCCTAAGCTTTTAACGTTTTGATTGTTAAGGACAATGTTTTGCCTAATAATCAAACTTATCCATTTTCCAATAACCGGTTATATTGGAGATGGACACCTGAACCTCTGACTACCCCGCAAGGGTTAATAGTCGTGAATGCGTTTGTTTTTGTTGTTTATATTGCCTATTCTATGGTAGTCATACACAATTATGTTATTTTGATAAAAAACATACAATATACGTGTTACCAGTTTGTACAATCCTCAATTACTTATATTTTACCTAATAACATTACTTATTATTACTTCAGCTACACCGTAGACGAAGAGCTGGATGGTGATGAAGCGGAACCCCTGCCAGGGTTCCCCTTCATGGTGAACGCTGACCTCGTCCCCGGACCCAGGAGGCCGGCCAACCTCTCCGACTGCGAGGTGTGTATGTTGAGATATGTAGATTAACATGCTGGCTCTCTGGGTACTTATACTGCCATGAGAGTCTAGTTGTATGGCTGGTTTAGACTGAAGGCAAAATTACAAGTTTGTATTGGTCTGTTTGGTATTTGTTTTAAAAAATATTAGATTAACATGCTGGCTTTCAGGATGCTTATACTGCCATGAGAGTACTTTTATGGCTGGTTTATACTGGGCGAAATTATAAATTTGCATGTCTGTTTGGTTTTTGTAACAAATAATATTATTTATATAGTCCCGTGCTAGTATACAAGTCCCGTATCAAATGGGATTCAAAATAATATAAACTAGCTGCCGTTATTCCCGGCATGTGGTTAGAGGCGACTATAGGACTATGTGTAAATGGAATCTATTGGGTGGTATAGCAATTTGTCACAAATGTTCCATATAACATCACAACCAATGATCATACTAAAAATTTATTGAATTTATGTCTCCAAGGTTTTGTCAACCCCAAAAGGTATCAGAGAACGTGAATGTATATGTATGTATTTGCATATAATATGAGAATTATCAATATAATATTTTTATTCCCTTTAGGTAACAAATACATATAATAGTAGTACTAATAGTAGTATTGAATTATGAGCTATGAATATTGAATGACACAACGTAATAATTCCTAAGTATTTAACTATATACTGCTACCTTTGCCAGGTGATCCTAATGGTAGGCATGCCAGGCTCGGGCAAGACGCACTGGGCGCGCGAGCACGTTGAGAAGCACCCCGAGAAGAGGTACAACCTCATGTCCGTCGCAGCCATGTTCGACAAGATGAGGGTAGGTAGCTTTATAGTCTATTCGCGTTAAGTAAATAGTGACGTCATGATAATCAGAGGTCAAACTGGCCAATGAGACGTGAGTAAATGAGAAAAGAAGTCACATTGACCAATTGCAGACGACAGTTGTCACATCTCATTGGTCTAATCGTTTGGATAATGATGACGTCACTATTTTCTTAATACGAACATACTATAGTTCAATCTTGATGACTTTTATTCTTTGTGATTTCAGAGACTATTGATCGTTCCAGGTTGCGATCGATAGTCTCTGCTTATCCCGTTTGGGATGTTAGAGGCGTGAATATATGTATGGAATTTCTAAACGGTGTCTATCTATTTACTTGGATAAACTTATCTATGGCAATGGATTGCTGTAAGTAAATTGTTGTAAAACATTCTAAAATTAAAAATGTCTTAAGTAAAACAAAAACGTTATTCTTCAATCATTTTAGTATCTCTACTACACTTTTCTTCTGTTTTCCGGTCTTGTCGTTGATTATATATTATGGTATATAAAATTAGAATATATTTATTATATATGCCATTAGTACCCGTAACACAAGTTATATCTACGTAGGAAGGGGTTGTTTCAATGGCCACATTTTTTAGTTCCAAATGAGTGGCGCTGTAGTCAACGGAGACGTGTCAAATGCCAACCGGTCGTTTTCATAATGTAATCAAACATCTATTTGTTAAATAATTTAATTAAACATACGTATTATTAAATTATTTTAAATAAATAATAAATTAAACATACATATTTTTCCGACATTTTTATCATAAACAACGTTGAACTATTGATAAACAAATAGATTATTAGAAACTAATTAGAAATTGACTCTTGACAGGTCTCCATTCTCACTAGCGCCCCTAGCGGGATAAAAAAAGTGAGGAATGCTGCCATTGGTGTAATAGTATCCTACAGTCTTATTACAGATAGAACGTCTCATAGTAGAATATATCTGTATTGTTTCTATTCCTGCGTGGTCGCAGGTGGACTGCAAGCCGTTCCGCGAGAACTACGAGGGCAAGTGGGAGACGATGCTGACCAAGTGCGCCAAGTGCGTGCTCAAGCTGCTCGAGTTCGCCACCGGCCGCCACCGCAACTACATCCTCGATCAGGTATATGTTGCATCCTTGTCGCTACATGTAGGGAATAAAGCGTGATATAGTGTTTGTATAGTGTGATGTCTTTTAATAAAACTACATACTTGATCAGTCAGATCAGATAAGGATGGGTAAGGAGGTTGTCTATATTCCTGACTACAGCTCTGTAGGGAATATAGCATCATGTAGTGTGTTGCTTGAAGATTACCACTTTCTAGAAAATTTTACGTGATGTAATGAGAACGGTGTTATTGCAAAACTTCATTCTCGATCAGGTATGTTGCGTGTGTGAGGATGACTGAGGAAATGTGTTTTAATACTCTACCTCTACTTAGATCTCTGTTTTTCGACAATCAATTGTAATGTGTTGCTATAAAAATGTCATAGCAATGTTATACCATGTCCCGTGCTTCTCTGAGATGTAAATAGAATTCTGTATCTGATTTGTTTTCTAGCCTGTCGTATGAAGAGAGTATTTGGTAAATAATGTAGAACAGGAGTGGCAGATAGAGAGAAGGCCTTAGTAGGTCACGAATTTCCCATTTTATTGCATCATACATCATTTTAAAGCTTTACCATCCCAATATATGTATATGATTAATTATTAACATTGTACTGATGTGGGGTGTTTCAGACGAACGTGTACCCGTCGGCGCAGAAGCGCAAGCTGCGTGACTTCGAGGGCTACCGGCGCATCGCGGTGGTGGTGGTGCCCGAGCGCGGCGAGTACGAGGAGCGCGCCAAGCAACGGGAGCTCACGCACGGCAAGGAGGTGCCTGATGGAGCTATACTCGATATGAAAGGTATTTTGTCAACATATGTACCTGTATGGGGAGGTAATGCAGTGAGATTCTGGTATTTGCAAACGTTTGATGTATACCTATATGGGGAGGTAATGCAGTGAGATTCTGGTATTTGCAAACGTTTTGATAATTCAAATGTGAGTAACGGTGAGGGAAATTATAGTGGCCTAGTGCTTAAAAAAGAGATAATCATGGTGTCACGGAACTATACTCTATTGTTAACTATTGGACTATAAAGTATGAGGAGGTGTATGAGTGTCAATGAAGCGAAAGTGGTCTGTTAGTGGGACAAATGGGGATCCATGATCTCTGCCTACCCCTCTACAGGGAATCAGGCGTGATGAATATGTATGAAAGGTTAGTTGGTTGGTTGGTGGTATTTTGATGTGTAAGGGAAGGGTGTTTAGTATACAAGGTTTGCTTGTTTACAAAAGAAGAGACACAGACGTCAAAGCATGGTTTATAATTCAAATGATATAAAATAATACTATGATTAAAAAGTGTGAGGAAAGTTAGACAACAAGGTAGCAATCAAAGGATTATTTGATTGCTAACTTGTCTAAAAAATCCTAAGAAAGTTAGTAGGTTCCTGCAAAAAAAAATTTACTCTATAAAGAAAGTTTGTAATACAAATAAATGGAAATTTTCCAAGTGTCATTACATACAATACTATTTGATCTATTAACGTTGTGTACTTCGGTACATTTCATATACTTTCAAGCACAGTTTCTTCATCTTACGATTTTATATTATTGCGACTAAAATCAAAATCTATTTATTTGTGAAACATGTGTACAAAAGATCTTAATTTAAGTTAAACTGTCTCAACATGGTCTGCCGTCATGCTTCGGCGTACAAATTAATTATAATAATGACAAAATTAAAATTACATTGCAATTATAAATCAAAAGTATAAATAGACTACTACCACAGTTACAATATACCAATAAACCTCTCAACTATCGGGTTAAAAATTGATCAATGAATAACATAATGCGTAATATCCAAGGAATTTTAGCGAACCTCTGTATACCTGTAAGAGAATAAAATTGTAATGTGTTTGTAAGTGTCTGTTTTATACAATTAGTGCTATTTATCGTAAGTTTGTGATAATATAATTTGAATATGTTTTATTTCAACAATTGCCACGGCTTCTTAAACCTAAAAACCTCTACCTTCCAGCCAATTTCTCCCTACCCTCACCATGCGCGTGGCTGGACGAAGTGATCTACGCGGAACTCCAGCAGGAAGAGGCGCAGAAGATCGTAGAAGAGTTCCACGCGGAGGCCAAGGCGGCCGGCGTCGGCAAGGACAAGGATAAGAGGGAGCGATCGCCTGGCCCGGGAGGGAAGCGGATGAAACCTAATGAGAGATTTGATAGGAGGAAGGAAAGAGGAGGTTAGTTTGATGATAATAAATACATAACATAACTTTCAGCATCTAGGTCATTGTAACATTTATTTGTACATTTTAAGCCCAATTTATATATTAATTATTTAATTTTATATCAGATGTTCTGTCCACTCTGAAAGGAATAAAGCCTTGAATATATATATGTAATATTGCATTAATTACATAAGTACATACGCTTCACGACTTGTGTATACACACTCCCTTTTTTATTATGGCGGGGTAGTCAAAGGCTTGAGTGCCCATTTCCGAAATTTCGAAGACTTGTTAGGTATGGGTCATTCAAAGCCCGCGTATCACTAGATAGACAGCACCCAACGGGATACCTAGTGAATCGTATTGCCGTATATAGGGACTGACTATTATATAATGATTATTATATGATGATAATAATGTTTTATAAACAAAGTATTACCTTTGTTATCCAATTTTTAAGCCATGTTTCAATGGCTGTGATCACTTCTAAAAATTGAAAATTATTATAATTAAATGTATAATGAATATGAATAATATGTACATGTTAATATACCTAAACACATTATGCTTTTTTAAAATTTCGCTTTTATGTATAATTGATGGATTCATTTGCGGTATTTTGTGTGGTGTTTTGAATTAGTTTTTGCAAGGAAATATTATATTATACAGTTTTTTAGTAAGGAAAGAGATTTACCATTTTGATTTGAGATTTTCCTTACCTAGTTTGGTACTCTTTTTCATTTACACATAGTTTCAAGTAGCCAAAGAACTAACAATACACTACTAAAGCTAACCAAACTTATTATAATTACAATCAAATTACACCTATCTACTCTTTAAAATAATTTCAATTAAATTTCACTACCCATTCAACTACTAACATCATCCCCCCTTTCAGACGACCGTTGGTCCGGTGGCTCCCGCTGGGGCGGGCCTCAGGGTGGGCCGCCCATGCGCGGAGGCAGGTACGGCCCCCCAGGCAGGGACCGGCCCATGGGACCTCCCAACTCGCGCTTCGGACCTCCCGGAGGCATGGGCGGTGGTAGCCGATGGGGACGGTGAGTTTAATAATATTTTTAATAATAATATTTGGACATTATTACACCAATTGAACTAGCTCCTTGGTAAGCACATTTAAGACTTGTGTTAAGGGTACTAGTCAACGTATATTTAAGAAATGTATACTTATTATATATAGATAAATACATATATAGCATATATAATCAACGACCAGACTGGAAAACAGTAGAAAAGCGCAGTTCTTAACTCTGCCTCCACCGGGAATCGAACCCGGGACCTCACGATTAGCGTTCAGGCGTCTAACCGATCGAGCCACGGAGGTCGTTATTTAATATTTAATACATAGTGTGAAGCTACTATCATACATACATACACATCACGCCTGATTCCCTGTAGAGGGGTAGGCGGAGATCACGGATTCCCATTTGTCCGTGACAGACCACTTTCGCTTCATTGACATTCATACATCTTCTCATACGCTCTCGGCGGTTATAGGTACACCTAACGTCACCTTTTTTCAATATAGCGTCTATATGACTGTATATATATTGCTACTATCACTTGAAAGGATTAAGGGTGTATAAGTTTCTTGGCAAATGCTGAGTAGTTCCACGCCTTTGTGGTTAGGTTTTATTCAATGTAAGATGAAAGAGGTTTTATTAATTAACTAAACAGTTTATGAGCTGTGTATAAGTACATGTATTCATATTTTTGAAATTTGAATGAATTTTTATAAGCCCATCAGGTTTTAAGAGCTTGATAAGCTGCATATCAGGAATAAGATAAATATATTAAAATAGCATGGATACATTTTTACATTATTTCATCATACGAATACCAACAATCAAGAACAGAACATTAAAAATACATCTAATATTACCATTACATAAATAAATAATACATACCAATATTACAGTCCCATTAGATTACACAAACTATATTCCGTTCATATATACAGTTTCATTAAACTACAAATTGTGCATTACAGTGGCGGCAACGACATGGGCGGCAACCGCGATTACGGGAACCGGGACTATGGGAACAACCGCGACTACCGCGGCAACCGCGGGGGCATGGGCGGCCGCGGAGGCATGCCGATGGGCGGCCGACCTCCCATGGGCGACCGCTACAACAAGGACAGGCCGGGACGCCCCAACGACAACAACATGGCTAATAATGGCGGTAAGAATATTAGTACTTTTAACCATTATTTGTATATACTAGTGACCCGCTCCGGCTTCGCACGGGTATGAAATATATAGCCTACTCCACTATTTAATGGATGTTATTATGCATATAAACCTTCCTCTTGAATCACTCTATCTATTAAAAAAAAACCGCATCAAAATCCGTTGCGTAGTTTCAAAGATTTAAGCATACAAAGGGACAGAGAATGCGACTTTGTTTTATACTATGTAGTGATATTCTTCCACAAACATCGACCATTACAGGTTTAACCTAATGCAATTGAGTAAGATTTGATTAAATTATAATTAAAAAACTTAATTAATTATTATACATCACTCTTACAACTAATTATATATAATCCTACTGTTTTGAATAGTAATTTAGTTTTTAGTTTTTTTTAGTTTATTTGTATACATATTATACTTAAAAGGAGTAATGGAATAGGGAGATTGGATGATTGATTAACAGAGTTAAGATGTAAGTGATTAATTCGAAGATTAAATGATTAGATCCTAGTCATATAGTCGCCTCTTATAACGTGACTGTATTAAAGCTAATTTTATTTATATTTTGCCCCCAAGCTAACATGGCACTGTATTTGAATGTCCATATTCATAATTGTAGAGAAATTTATTATATTATCACATAGAACGCACGATTAACCAAATAGTCAGTACCCTACGTTATTGCATAATATATTTTTAGCATATCTATCCTACAGAATCTTCTACATTAATATTAACCCTATGTTTCCTTGTGTTAGGTTCGCAAATGAACCAGGGCGGCTCGGGCACGTGGCAGCGCGGCGGACAGATGAGCCAGTCAGGCGGTCAGAATAACCGCAACAACCAGATGGGCAACAACCGCAACTCCTCACAGGTTAGGCTTTTGCGCAGTCATCATTATATAGAGTGCTTTACTACACTTTGAAGCATAAACCAATACATAGTTATTTTTAAACACTCGCGATTTATACTCATTTTATTAACTATGTGAGACCGGGTCAAATCACGATAAATTTATAAAGATATCTGATTACCTTAATACAATTTATAAATTTATATTTATATATTTAATACTTTATAAATTTATCGTGATATGACCCGGTCTCACATAGTTAATAAAACCAATACATGTTGCATATGAATAAGTATATAGAAAAACATTATAATAAGAACGTTTATTCAACAACTACATGAAATGCGAAGATATTGTACAATTTATAGCTAAATACAGATGACAAATACTATATATAAATTGATCTCGTGTGTGTCATAAACGTGTGTAAAAAGGCTATTATGTCATTACTATTACAAATATGCAGATCTTGGTACCTCTAATAAAGTCACCTTTATTATTAACCCGACGTTTCCGCTACGTTGCAGTAGCCATGGTTACGGGCACTTTATTATATAAAAATTACGCGATAAGTCTCGTTAATATTAATCATGAGTATAAATCTAGTAGTCTGGATAGTTAATCACTTTAATCCGTATAATATCGCCTCTACAAGAATAACGTGATATCTTGAAAATCACAACTTTTAAAATACCACATTATTTTTGTTAGAATAACATGGTTTCTGTAAATCATAACTTGTAAAAATACCACATTATTCTTGTAAAGAGGCGATATGTGTTTGATTTCATTTTCCTAAATGCATGGTTATATTTACAGGACGGTCAAAGCGGCAACCAGCAAAACCAGAATTCGCAGCAGAACCAGAACTGGAACCAGTGGGGTTGGGGATGGGGCAACTGGAACCAACAGAACCAGGGCGGAGGTAAGATACATGGACTATTTGGAACTATAATTGCAGAGTGTGTATGTGGAAGTGTATGGGTGTTAGTGCAGCGAGAGGTCTGCCAGAGTTGGGGAAAAAAGGACGATTCAAGCTATGCTTTTGTAAATGGTGTGATGTGTATGTGTTTATGCAATAGCAATAAAGTTTTGATTTGATTATACAAAGCTATTCAGATCGGTTTCTTAATTATAGAACTTATCGTAATTATATGTCTATAGTTGAGTTTTTTTACGTATCAACTGGAAAGTTATAAATAAACTTAAAAATTTTGGTACAATTTTTTATAAATGGCAATTAAAGTACTGAGTTTATCTGCAAAAAAAAAATTCTATTCTATGTGTATTTGCAATATTTATTCAGTGTAAGTTACCCTAACAGGATGGGAATGTTTCGGTGATGTACCTAATACAAGCTTGTACATATAATACAATAGATATTTTATATTTATGATATATTTTTCAAGCTAACCAGTGTTCCAGCAGTGGACTAGTATAGGCAGATTGATTGATTGATTTCAAGCTAGTGTTTTGCCAAGATATGGAAATAACAAACGACAATAGCTAATTCGTAGATAACATTGCCTCTTATTGTTTCCAGCACCCGGCTGGGGCGGTTGGGGTAACTGGGGCAATTGGGGCAACCAGAACCAAAGCCAGAGCCAGGGCAACGCGGCCACCAACACTACAAGCCAGGCCGCCGCCACCACCAACAGCGGCCAACAGGCCAAGACTGCTACGGGCACAAGCACCAACCAAACGGCGCAGTGGCCCGCCAACTACACGGCGCAGCAGTGGTACCAGTGGCAGCAGTGGCAACAACAGCAGCAGGCTGGGTGGCAGAATGTGAGTATATAAGTATAATGGCGACGTTTTATAGTTATTTTTAAACACTCGCGATTTATACTCATTTTATTTGCTATGAGAGACCGGGTCATATCACGATAATTTAATAGATATATCCCGCGTACACGGCCTATGCGACTGGGTCGAAACGTCGGGTGAAATAAAGGTCATAATCAGATATCTTTATTTACTTATCGTGATATGACCCGGTCTCTCATAGTAAATAAAATCGACGTTTTAGTTTAAAAGTCGAAGAAACGTATAAAATACGATTTTTGTTACATTTTCGTGAAAATTGGACTCGCCACGCAATTTTGAATCACTTTCCTGTGAAGTTGTGAAATGGGATTGCGAATGCCACATCAGCTTAACCTATATAATATACATACATACACATCACGCTTGATTCCCTGTAGAGGGGTAGGCAGAGATCACGGATTCCCATTTGTCCCGATCCTGACAGACCACTTTCGCTTCATTCACACTCATACATCTTCTCATACACTCTCGGCGGTTATAGGTACACCTAACGTCTCCTTTTTCAATATAGCGTCTATCTGACTGTTATATGTCTTATAAGGCCGGCCCACACGTAACCGCCCTTCCACACACTCATATATATTCCTTTTGTCAATCTGCTATCATTCATCCGCATAACATTGAATAAATTATAAAAAACATTGTATAAAATACGATTTTTGTTACATTTTCGTGAAAATTGGACTCATCACACAACTTCGAATCACTCTCCTGTGAAGTTGCGAAATGGGACATCAGTAACATAGCCTATATAATATATTATACTTCTTTTGACAAGAAATCGGGACTTATCGCGTATGTTTTATGAACAAAGTATGTATTACCTTTCAACTATGTATGTTTTATAAAAAGTATTACCGTTCTACTATTTTAATACTTTGTTTAAAATATACGCGACAAGTCTTGATTTCTTGTAAAACCCTCAAAATCGCATGACCCTCAAAAATATTAACATATACTTTCGTCAACAATAAGTGGTAGTTGTTCGATTTACTTGTTTATAGTACTGTATTTCTTGTGATTGATGCAATGGTTTGTGCCCTTACAGCAGTACGGGCAGCAATCTGGCAACCAGCAAAGCTCAGCGGCCCCCACTCCGGAACAGCAGCAGATGTGGGCGCAGTATTATCAGGTGAGATACGCCAAGTGAAAGTTGATATATGTATATTTACTTAAAATGCAATATACAGTACAGCTAAGCCAATACGACACATGCATAGGTACACGATAAGAAATAATCGAGTTAAAATTGATTAGCACTTATCAATAAACATCAGCATAAATTGATGCTCGTTTGAGTTCGTAAGCATGAAGTCATGTCTGTATTAAATCATGCTATGCAAAATGTCTTTATCCCACTGTAGTCCTATATAACTAATGTGGAAGAATAAATAAATAAACTTATTCCAAAATAAAACCTATATTTATGAACGAAAACGAAAAAAATTATAAAACTTATGGAATATACTACACCAGGAACATAACTCTTAGCAGGGTAGTCAGAGGTGACAAATCCATCTATGCATTTACGTAGATAGTGGTCCTAGTAGTGAAATTGTCTCGTGCTATAGTGATATTCCTTTTTTCAGCAATACGGCGCGGCTGCCAATGCAGCCAACAACACGGCTGCAAAGAAGTAGTTTTATTTAGGGCGTAACTAGGATAAGTTGATTTTCCCACTGACGAATGAAGACCGACGGATTTTTACCTTTATGATGAACTTTACTTACAAATAAAAATATTTGAAAAACAGAAAAAGCTTACGAAAGATATTGTCGAGATAAGGATAGATATTGTTTGTGATGGAGGATAGGAAATAAATTCGTTTGTGAGTTTATTAGAATCTAGTTTTAATTCCTATTCTATTTTTTTTTTGTAATATTCAACAAATCGCTATATGTTGGAAATGTACATTTAGACTTTCTAAAATTTCATACTTTGATGGTTAATATTGGAACGTCTGGTGTTAAAAAGTATAGCATTCAAAAGAATATGATGACATGCAGTATCTATCTTTATCTAGGTTAAAACTCACTATTTTTGAGTTCCATTTAACAAACTATCTAAATAGTTTCGTGCTAAAACCATTGTTTGCAATCAAAGGATTCGTCATTACATTTTATCTTATTGAATTACGACTTTTTCGAACAGGCGTATTAAAAACTAAAGTTTTTTGTTGTTAATCTAAGAGATGTTTGTTTTTGTTTTTATGATATCGGATAATAGGAATACCTCTACACTCAAAACTATTTTAGGATTAACTTCTTTACACAACGTTCTTGGGAAATGTTTGTTGAGGTTGTAGTGAGAAAGGGCCAGCGTAATTTGTACTGTCATTCCTTTTTTACTATGTTTTTAACATGTATAATTTGGAAACTTGTTCCTTTAAATTGTTACTTTAACAATTTTATATACTTTTGACAATATTGTTGTAAATTGAAACAGAGAATACTTAAAAATACATGAGTATTTTGAAACAATTATTGTAGTTTGTCATCTTGATCTATTTATTGTAAAAAAGTAAACAAATAGTATATTTTTTGAGTAAATAACTCGTGTATAATCTTATTTACATCATATTATGTTGTTTGTGGAAATCTTTTTCCTGCATTTGTCGCTGGCCCTCGTCCGGAAAAGAAGTTTGGTTTGTGATTCACTTCGAGTATTTAAGTATCCTTGTACAAAGGTTTGCGTTTAGTGCTTGGGTTGAAGTCACTAGTTTATTTTATAAATAAAGAAATGTAACTGAAAAATAAAGTTTTTTATTATTATCCCAATGGATGATTAATAACTAACGGGACCTATCGCGTATGTATTTATATAATAAAGTTACCTTTATTATATGAATACATACACGATAAGTCCCGTTAATTATTAATCATGAGTATAAATAATCTCTTAAAACTATTATCCCAATGGATTTGGGAGAAAACTACTCAATTCGACTAATAACATTTAAAACAATCATGTTCACATTGAACCCTCTTTACAAACACTAGTGTATTTCGATTGGTGGAAAATACTATTGTTAATATGTCGGAATCAGAAAAGAGCAACACAGTAATAACTCATAAAATACGTAGAGGACATGCCGGGCTCTGTATCAGTGGGTTCAAACCTAAGAGCATGTACAAGGGAAATGAAGTTTTCTGATTTGCTATGTAATATAAATCGCAATAAAAATGCACTGAAAACTGAGCTTAAAGAAAACTAGGTCAGTTCTTGTAAATGGTGACACGGCTTACCATCTGTCACAATGAGTGCTGTCTATCTGGCAACATCGGTATGATTTGGTCATAGAATTACTACCTCCGCAAATGGCGAGATGGACATCTGAACATCCGACTAAGCATGGTCGTTTTTTGTTGTTTTATATTACTTGAGATGCTATATAAACGGATTTAGGAGAAATCTGTCACTAATAAATATCACAGAAGAATATATAAGTAACTAAATATTATAGCCATCTCTAAAGTGATGATTAAAACTTAGGTAATGCTTTGATTTCATTCACTTGTGTGGACTGAACAGCATATCACACAATAATAAAGAGAAAAGTACTTATAAATGGGAAAAAAAAATAAAAACATGTTTAAAATATTGGACTATTTTATTTTGTAATTTCAACCAAGTAAATAACCTATGACATACAAAATCGCACTACACCGTGCGACACGCTTACTCCTATTTTACAATTAAATGCGCTTCTTGGACAATACAAGGAATAACTAATGATACATAACCACCAAGTCAATTTTTCTGGTAGTAATTATTGCCCAATTAGTATTTAAACAAGAAAAAAACCTTTTTATGTTCGCCAATAAAAAAGAATACACATTTTTGTAGTAGATTTCATTGCTGTATATGCTTCTCGAAATCTTTTGCTAGTACTACTTTCAATAATACATATGGTAAAATAAAATGGTTGAAACAAAGACAGTATTGTCAAAATACGTTGATTATTCTCCTTTACATTCTTAAATTGTTACCTTACAAAGGCAAATGAAATCTTCGATGAAACATAACCATTTTAAACTGTTCCGAGTCACATCCACACAATTTTAAATAAAACGAAGGGATACATTAACTAAAAACCCAATATATGTATTAAAAAAACTTAGTTCCTAATTGAGGTACCAGTTTTCTAGAGATTTGATTTTGCTATGACTAAAGCACTAGGAAATAAAATTTTACAGCGTGAAACCCAGATAATAAGATATCTCCATTTCCCATAATCGACAGCGCCTTTTTCATTTCGATAATATCCTATATTTATAGAAACTGACAAAAAAGCTTTAATTTATTCGCTCCAATTTATTCTTTTGGACAATGACTTTGGCTAAAGGTTCAACTACTTACAACCACTTATTCTATCGTTTTACAAATGCTAATCGTTGTCGAAACACTAGTTTAAACAAACAAAGACTACATATACATTGTTTTCTCTTTGTGATACCTAAATAACTTTATTTGGTATTCTAAAGGAGAGTGTATCCATTGTAAAGGTCTTTTGTATGATAAAAAGCACCGTTACAAAATTTTAAATTAAAAAATTAATGAAGTATACGGTAATAATCATAATGTGAAATGCACGTAAACTCGATATTAATTTGTAACGCCAAATGAATTCTGTGATATTCACAATTTCTTATAACGCTACAAATTTTTCTCATAAGGGCGCAAGTTCACAAATGATTTTTGCAAAATCGTAGTTCAATGTTACTTCAGTCTTGTTGCGAAGTTATTATAGTCTGGCTAACGAAAGTAGATACTGGATAATTTTGCAAACTTTTCATATGACAACACTAAAGTGTTCCTACCATCGGATATTTACCCTACAATTTGGGGTATTTTAAGTAGAAAGTACTTAGGAACAATTAATTCCAAAAACGCATTTTTAAAACAAACTCATTTTGAACGTTTTATAAAATGAGTTTTAAAAATTCGTACGTCTGCTAAAATTGTGTTAATCGAAAATAAGTTTCGTATGTACGTGTTGTACCATTTCAAGAGCTACAGTAAGCCTTACGTTGATCTAATAAATAGCTTAAGTAATTAGGTACACTATATCTTAACTAATTAGGTAGAGAAAAACTTGGCAATTTTATTTTAAAGAAAATTAATTTGTTTAGTTTGTTCAGTAGTTTTCCGAAAAATTTGGTAAAATCAGAATTAGTGTATGGTATTGCTATTTCTGACGCCGAAGTTGGCGTGTTGTTGATGTTTCTTTATGGTTGACTTGCTTATAGTTAGTTTAGGTTAGTACGGTCAAAATGTCTTGATATTTTTTTATTTTAATTAAGTAAGTACATATTCGTTTAAGTTATTTTTTGTTTGTTCTTTTTGTTCCTTTAATACGCTACAATGGAGTGACGTATCCGTGTGATGTTTGGTATGAAGTTATAAAGAGATAACAAATTATATAAGTTACTTTTAATCACGTCATAACGCGGACAAAATTGGAAGCATCCGCTAGTAATATAAAAATAAATGTCAAAGTATCAAAGTGAGTTGTTCCGCCTTTCCTTTCTATTTTAGGGTTGCAATGCTAATATATTTTAAATTTGCCGCGCTTTTTCAGTATCTACTTTCGTTAGCCAGACTATAGTGAAGTAGCAAAAGTGTCAAATTTTGCTATTGGAAGGGAAATTTAAACGCCTATGAACAATGGTAGAGATCCCGCCACATAAGGTGGTAGTAGCCAAACTTGGAACTAAATTTGACGTTTCCGCCATTGCGTGTTATTTTGTATGAAAGGTAAATTTAGTATTACCAGCGTTGTGTTTTTTGCCCCCTCTTTGTAATTTTTATGTTTGTTAAGGGTGATTATAATAAATTGATTTCCGGAGTTTCTTGTTAGTTCTTCTCCAAGCTAGGGTCTCCGCTGATCTAACCTCGGTAAAAAATATGTAAAGACAATGCTCAGTGCCATGTTTGAAATAATAGTTTTAAGAGATTCGCGTGTGCGTTCGCGCAGCGGAATGTTGTTGAATTTAAAGATTTTAATTATGCAGATATTTAGTGTATGACGTCGTATAATTGTGTATGGTAAAAAAAAATTTGTGCATGCAGCCATTGTGGAGAAATTCACCAAAAACTGATTCCGCTGGGCGAACGTTCGCCCAGCGGAACTTTTTTTGATCCATTGACTTTAGAAGAAAAGAGATGTGTCCAATAATTAGTGTGTATTTGTGTGTAATTGTGTATGTATGAATAAAATTAGTGCATGCATAAACTTCGGAGAAATTCAAGTTTCCGCTACGCGAACGTTTGGCCATTAGCTAGTTTTCATACAAAGCGCTTACATAGAGAGCTGTAGATTTTTACATACGTTGTTTTGAATTTGTTTATATTTGTTTAATAAACAGATTTAGAAAAAATCGTAAGGCTTAAAAGATAAAAATATAAACGTAAAATACGCTTATTAGGTCTTAGTTCTTAAAGTATGCACTTTGGGGTCTAGATTTTCACGTTTATACAAACCTTGTAAGTGTCTGCAACACGTTGCCAAGTATCAATGATGTTCCGTTAGTAATTAAAGAGTTATAGGACAATTTACCACGAATAGATCACTGTTTACAAAGCAGTCAAATATCATGACGTTCTAAAGGATTTGCATGGTAAAATGTATGCCAATAATTAGTGTATTCATTCAACTATTCACATGCAAAATTTCATGTCATTAAATTCAGTAATTAAAGAAAAACAATTATAATACTGACGAAGCATCGAAAACCTACATAACCCGACCAAGTTCGGATAGCTACAAAAAAGCGGCCGTGCAATATATTTAGGTAACATCTCAAAATTTACAGTATAATACCGGTATTGAATTGGTACAGGTAATAACACAATTGTTGTTTCGATATAATTTATAGGTCATTTATTTTTGTACACCTACTTTTTTAAATGTATTTGACTATGACAGAAAGTAGGTACCGTTTACGTAGGTACTTTATTTAAGTATGCGCTTGAGACTTGAGATATAATCTAAATACAGTGTAAACTCTTTATAACATTATTCTCTATAACGATAAACTCTCTATAACATAGAAAAGACCACAATTTGGTTGGTTTACCTTAAAACCCATACATTGATACACTCTTTATAGCGCAGCCGCCATTCTCTATTACGAAGAATACTTAATTGTGGTCTTTTCTATGTTATAGAGAGTTTATCGTTATAGAGAATAATGTTATAAAGAGTTTACACTGTATTTAGATTATATCTCAAGTCTCAAGCGCATACTTAAATAAAGTACCTACGTAAACGGTACCTACTTTCTGTCATAGTCAAATACATTTAAAAAAGTAGGTGTACAAAAATAAATGACCTATAAATTATATCGAAACAACAATTGTGTTATTACCTGTACCAATTCAATACCGGTATTATACTGTAAATTTTGAGATGTTACCTAAATATATTGCACGGCCGCTTTTTTGTAGCTATCCGAACTTGGTCGGGTTATGTAGGTTTTCGATGCTTCGTCAGTATTATAATTGTTTTTCTTTAATTACTGAATTTAATGACATGAAATTTTGCATGTGAATAGTTGAATGAATACACTAATTATTGGCATACATTTTACCATGCAAATCCTTTAGAACGTCATGATATTTGACTGCTTTGTAAACAGTGATCTATTCGTGGTAAATTGTCCTATAACTCTTTAATTACTAACGGAACATCATTGATACTTGGCAACGTGTTGCAGACACTTACAAGGTTTGTATAAACGTGAAAATCTAGACCCCAAAGTGCATACTTTAAGAACTAAGACCTAATAAGCGTATTTTACGTTTATATTTTTATCTTTTAAGCCTTACGATTTTTTCTAAATCTGTTTATTAAACAAATATAAACAAATTCAAAACAACGTATGTAAAAATCTACAGCTCTCTATGTAAGCGCTTTGTATGAAAACTAGCTAATGGCCAAACGTTCGCGTAGCGGAAACTTGAATTTCTCCGAAGTTTATGCATGCACTAATTTTATTCATACATACACAATTACACACAAATACACACTAATTATTGGACACATCTCTTTTCTTCTAAAGTCAATGGATCAAAAAAAGTTCCGCTGGGCGAACGTTCGCCCAGCGGAATCAGTTTTTGGTGAATTTCTCCACAATGGCTGCATGCACAAATTTTTTTTTACCATACACAATTATACGACGTCATACACTAAATATCTGCATAATTAAAATCTTTAAATTCAACAACATTCCGCTGCGCGAACGCACACGAGATTCGCGATTTATACTCATGATATAAGATATAAGGGTGTGTATAAGATTGATTGCAGCTGTGGGAAATCCTACGTCGAACACACTAAACGGTCTATTGCGGACAGAGTGAAGGAACACATAATATATGTAATATATAATAAGAAGGATAAGTCCCGTTAATTATTAATCATGTTTGAAATAGTTTAATAAACATATTTTGACTTTGATATATTAATTTGTTTTATTTGAGTTTATAGCTCTGCAACCAAAGACCGTTACAAATGAAACCTATAATGTATCGAGCCGTATGGCACAGGGAGTGCTAGTTTTGGCGTGTTTACTGGTAACACTGAATTACGCGACTGTGGCGACGCCTCCAACTGCCACCTTATGTGGCGGGATCTCTAGTGCCTTATTCAGTCAATGTTATGAAAGTTTGTCGAACTGTACCTATTTATATATAAGACTATATTTCCAAATACAATGGATACACCTATTAACATGTTCTATATAATTGTACTTAAGAAATAACTAAAACTATACTTTTATTCAAGTGTCTCTCCGTATTATCGTTTATTCAATATTCAGTACATTATTACATCTTTAGTCTAAATTATTCTATTTGGTATGCACAAAAACTTAAGAAAAAATTTTATAGATTTGCAATTCGTGGTTTAAAAAAAATAATTTTTAATGTGTTAAAATGTATGTTTATATTTATAGTGTTATAGACAAGTTTCTCTTAAGTTTTTGCCTATACAAAACCTAAATGTTGACGCTTATAAAATGCAAATAAAACAGTGACCATCACTAAAAATCTATTAAATATTGTATGAAAATGCCAAATTCACTTAAAAAATCTGTTTGGATTTGTTTATAATAAGATGTTACCATGGAAACGAAGAAATTCAAATTTTAATTAATTGTCGATGCTTATTTTTGAAATTTTTCTATTAGTCTAAATAATTAAAATACTATATATATTTACGATAATTTTCTATTATATAAAGTAATTATAAACGCCAACAAATATTACCGTGAACATTTTGGTTAACACTTAATATTAGAACATAGTTAATACCTAAATTATACCTAAAGAAGTGGCACATACGAACTGACTCAAATCACATAATCTATCGGAGATGTGTTAAAAATATTAAGTTAGCCAAACCCATATATTGAAAAAAAAAATCAAATAGGCGACGAATAAAAAAATGTATTTTTTTAACCCTCCAGGAAAAACTGATTAAAATAAAAATGAAATAATTGCATTAAATTAGCCAAAAATATGAATGGTATTAAAAAAAAATAAAACTTTTCCAAGATGGCGTCTAATAAAATATCAAGTATATTAAACCTCCAGAAAAGCAATAATAATGTATAATATTTTTGACAAAAATGCTGTAATTTACGTACGTTATTATAAAACTATTACTTCGATATAAGATCTATGAATACATTGAAAAATATAGTTACTTTAGTTATTATACAGAATTTACTAGTAATTAACAGGTTTATATTTTATCCGTACTAAGTTCTCTTCAATACAACCCATACTGTTTATTTAATTGAATATTTCCTATTGTATTATTAAATATTATACACAAATTTGGTTGTATTAGCTCTAATGAATTATTTAAATAATACACATGGTATATGAATCAAAATACATACATACATATAGTCGCATAGAATTACAACTTCCGCAATTGCGGAGATGGAAACCAGAACCTCTGACTACCCGCAAATACCCGGTTAATGGTCGTGAACGCGTTTATCTTGTCTTATCACAAATAACTATTATATTCACGCCTCTATCTCTTAACAAATGTAATTGAGTCGAAAGAGAAGTGACGATCTATAGTCTCTGCCTATCTCTTTGTATACAAAACCAACATTTCATAATATTTCATCACATCATCGTGAGGAAACCTGCCCATCCCTCTAGATAGGTAATATCCACTGCCTGTAAACGGTTCTTTACTTATCACGTTGTGTGCTGTCTATCTAGTGAAACGCGGGCTTTGAGTGGCTCATACCTAACATGCATTCGCAGTTTCGGAGATGGGCAGTCAAGCTTCTGACTACCCCGTCACAATAAAAAAGCGAGTATTGGTACACAAGTCGTGACGCGTATGATTATAATTACCTATTTGAGCTCTACAACGTAAAACAACCAAATTTGCATATGATCATGTTTGTTTCTATATTTTTGAACATTACATTGCAAAATGAAGTTTGTATTAAAATCTATTTGCTAAAAATAAACTACCTACACTATCCTTTTACCGTAGACTCTAAGTTATCTGAAAATAAAGAAAAGAATATTAACATCATTCAATACTTAGACACAATTTCTCTTCGTTAATATATTAGATATACGTATATAGCGGCTGTTGGCCGGTCGGTAAAACCTTCTGAAAGGTCATAGGTTCGAATTCCGGCTCTGACATGTGCCAATGAATGAAATTTAATGTGTTTTTTATTTAGTTACATAATTTACAGTCGCTAACGGCGAGGGAAAACATCGTAAGGAAACCTGCCTATCCCTCGGGATAGGTAATAGTCAGTACCTATATACGATAACTAGACAGTGAAACGCGGGCTTCGAGTGACCTAACCTGACGACCCTTCGTAATTTCGGAGATAAGCACTCACGCCTCTGACTACCCCGCCATAATAAAAATGAAGGGAGTGTATACAGATATAATAAAAGATTTTTCAGTAAAATAAAGATCTGTGTTCTACAATTGTGACGATATGTATTTAGTCGTTCTAGTCCGGGACGTAAAAAGATTGCTAACTAGCTGCCGTTCTTCCCGGCATGTCGTAGGAGGCGACTAAGGGACTAGTGCTATATTGAATCTATTAGGCAATGGGCTAGCAACCTGTCACCTAAGTTCCAAATGACTTCACAACCCAATATCCATTCTATAGAAATGATCTAGGAGTTATTATTGTGTCTCCAAGGTTCTGTCCACCCCTAAAGGGATTTAAGGGTCGCAAATGTATGTTTGTTATATCTCTGTACGTACCCGTGTGTTATTGAGGCGAGGTGGATCTCGATCGGGCCGATATCGTTTGCCGGAGGGCCGTCGGCGTTAACCACTCTCTGAAAAGACAATAGCTATATTAATACCTTTTAGTTTTAAGAGATTCGCGATTTATACCCATGATTAATAACTAGCGGGACTTATCGCGTATGTTTTTATATAATAAAGTTACCTTTATTAACCTGTCTGCCCGTGACCATGGCTGCTGCAACGTAGCCGAAACGTCGGGTTAATAAAGGTAACTTTATTATATAAAAACATACGCGATAAGTCCCGTTGATTATTAATCATCATATATTAATACCAGTATTTACCTAGGGAGTAAACAGGAGTTAAGGTGACCACCATCAATCATTAAAACCCCACGTAACAGAAATATTCACATACAGAAACATGTTTAATAAACACATACAAAACACTATGATACACATACGACCATTGTCCCTTGTGAAGTAGTCAGAGGTACGAGTGATCATTCTTGTGATTCACGGTCTTTAATCCCTTTCGGGGTGGACAGAACCTTGGAGATGTTTACATAATATCTCCCAGGTCACTAATTAGCACGAATATTAGTGTTGCGATGTCATAATGGAACATTCGTGACAGGTTGCTAGCCAGTCGCCTCCTACGACATGTCGGGAAGAACGGCAGCTAGTTAGCATTATTTGTACAGGTACATAATTTACACATCACTCTTTCTATTTCTACCGAAAGTTCATTGTCACGATCAAGACATTGTGATTCGTGATCTCTGCCTACCCCTCTTTAGGCAAACGGGCGTTATATGTACATATATAGACGCCTAATGGAGTGCTTGTCCAAAACGCCATTTAGTAAACTTTACTAGAGAGGTTTAAAGTTGAAAAAGTTGTCGTGAAAAGCAAAAATAACCGACATTTTTTACCGGTTAGACGCCAAAAATACGTAATTTAGCAACGAAACCAAACGAAAAAAAATTGAATCAAATTGTATATTTAACTAATTTTCGCCAAAATTCACTCATTACACCAAGCACGCTGTTAGGTTTCGATATGTACTATTTTATTACTATGTATGTATTATACGATGTACCACGAACCAAATATAAAGAGGACCCGGCGTAAACAGCGATCCCCGTTACGCGAAGCGGAAACCAAATGGCGTGTTTTAATTGGTGCGGAGTCTAAAAATGTGTAGTAGAAAGAAGATACCTGATTTGATTGGCCGATGCCGTGTTTTGATTGGTTGTACATCTCCCCTCTATCCCGCGTACCTCGTTTCACCCCGCGTAATGCCACACTAGATTCCGTACAAATATTGCGTAAGGCCCACTCCTCTTATTCATTACTCCATACGATGTACTATTATATTACTATATATGTATTCGACATCTCTATCACTCACTTGGGCAGACACCGTTGCAGGAAAGGGACGCAGCTGCTGACGTAGGCAAGTCTGTTCACCCACGGCGGTATGTCCTTGTTGCATAGAGCCTGAAAAACATAGATAATCACTACATAGTATAAAACAAAGTCGCTTTCTTTGTCCCTATGTCCCTTTGTATGCTTAAATCTTTGAAACTACGCAACGGATATTGATGCGGTTTTTTTTTAATAGATAGAGTGATTCAAGAGGAAGGTTTATATGTGTAATAACATCCATTAAATAGTGGAGTAGGCTATATATTTTATACCCGTGCGAAGCCGGAGAGGGTCGCTAGTAAAATAATGTCGGTAAAAAAATGGTATTTGAATTGAATTGATTTCAATTTAGCATTGAATGAGTATGGAACATCTCTTCTCAACTGACAAAACGAGCTTAATTCAATAGCTCAGTTATACAAAGAATTTTGAATTATTATGAAATAATAGAATAACAAAATGGTTTTTGAAATTAATTGAATTGAATTGATTGATTGAACAATTGTTAATTTTTCAATCAATCAATTGTAAATTTTTGTTAATTCAATGGTTAAATAGTTGATGATAGACTTTCAATCTCTGTCTATACTTAAAGGGAACCTACAACGAATATTAAAGTTTAGGTTTGGGTTGGGACTGTATTATTTTGGTGTACAATTCGGTATGTTTGGAATTAATTGCTAGTTCGTTTAATTACTAGCCAATGTAAGTAGTAATTAGTAATCAATGGTATTAGTTAAATTGAAATTAAATGATCTTTTTTGACAGGTACAACAAAATACACAAAAAAACAATAATTTCCTGGTCAGTGACAAAACAAATCAAGATATAACAACATATATACATATTTGATAAAGTTTATAGATTAAAATATTATTATCCATTTTTAAAGTACCAGTAAAGGAAAATAGTTATATAGAAATCTTATAACAAAACTTAATATTTAAGTTAACAGTCATAATGAAATCTCTGAATGATACTCACCATACAAAACGCCGAAGAGAAGTGATTACAATTATTGTTCATTAGATGATATCTGAAAGAGATTTAACTATCTATTATCACAATAAAAGTAAAAGAAGCCAATACCTTGTCCATCCGAAAGGGACTAAAGGGCATATAATTATGTACATATGTTTGTACTTGTAAACGTTTTTTAATTATGTACACATCACGCCCGATTCCCTGTAGAAGGGTAGGCATTATTATACCATATTCTACTAATGCACTGTAAACACAATATTACTTCAGTATCGATACTGTAATACTTCAGTGGCCGTAATTTGACACTTTTGGCACTCCACTACCAAATTTAGGCTACTGAAGCGCTATCGAACTACATCTGGGCCCTTACTCCACTAATTCATATCGGCCACAATATTACTTCAGTGTCGACATTGTGGCAGTTCAATGGCCGTAATTTGACACTTTTCGCACTCCACTAACAAATTTTGGCCACTGAAGCGCTATCGAAATACAACTAATCAAACGTGCCTCAATATTAGTTCAATAGCCTTCATTTTGGTACTCTACTATTGTTTTGACAGCTTTTTTTGTCTATGGTCAATATCTAGTGTACACTCACACACTCAGTTAGTAGTTTTAGTTTCAATTAAAAACATAAAATATTTTTTCAGTTACGTTTTTAGTTACGTTTACGTTATAAACTTAAAACTTTTAACTGCTAAATCAATATGCATTAATTGACATTGCTGCATTGTCAGTGCAAACAGTTTTTTAAATTGTTGTAATCCATAGACAATAATTTCTGTACTTTGAGTGGCCACTGAAGTGCCATTGACTCGCTATTATGGCGCTATTCTGGCTGTCAAAATATTAGCAGAGTGCCACTTTTACGGCCGAGATGCAGATTTATTGCTATAGCCTCGCAGTTGAGTGGCTGTCAAAGTTAATTAGTGGAGTAAGGGCCCTGAAGGGCATAAAAGCTACTCCACTAATCAAACGTCCGTCAATGTCAGTTCAATAGCCTTATATTATTTAGGTACTCCACTAATGACATTTCTATACTTGAGTTGCCACTGAAGCACCACTGACTCGCTATTGAGGTACAACTGTGGCAGGTCAAAATATTAGCAGAGTGCCACTTTTACAGCCGAGACGCAGTAGTAACGCAGTAGCGACGGAGTTAATTAGTGGAGTAACGGCCCTGATCGCGTGTTCCATGCACGAATTCTCGAGGGCCGCCTTGCACTACCTGAGCTACGAGGTATAGGTGTGTATATGTCATTATTAATTGTATCATTATTCACATACATACATACACATCACGCCTGATTCCCCCTGATCACGGATCTCATCTGTCCCGATCCTGACAAACTACTTTTGCTTCTTTTACACTCATACACCTCCTCATACACACTCGGTGGTTGTAAGTACCACTCATTATTTATTCGTATTATAATAGTAGTTACATATTATAATTTATAGTTGTATTATGTATTTATGTGTATAATGATGTATTGTATTCAAGTTTGTAACCTTTTAATTACCTTTACTTACAATTATACAAACGTGGTTTTGGTACATTACCGTAAAGTTACCTGTTAGGGTGACGTACATTTAGGGTAAAAGTAAATAAATAAATCTTCCTTACCTGTCCCCGCGAAATTCCTTGCCCAATTCCGAAACAAGTCTCCTGACCTCTTCCTCATTGAAATCCGTGTAGCCTATCTTCACTGTTTGCCTATAAAGAAAACATTCATACTATTTATAACGAATGTATATAGGGAGGAATGTATATAGGGAGGTCAATCAAACGGAGATATTACGGGTCATCAAGTGAAAATTGTTCTTAATGAAAATAATAATGTATTATACTTTTGTGTTATGTCACTTATATCAGATTATGGAATCTATTGGGCAACAGGCTAGCAACCTTCACAAATATTTTATATGACATCAAAATCTCATTATACATGCGTGCCAAAAAGTTTCCAAGGTTCTATCCACCCCAAAAGGGGTTGAAGGACATCAATGTGGATTACGTTACGAAAATAAAGTCGAAATTGGTCAGACGTTTTACTTCGACTCTGTGCTATTACTCATAAACCAGGATTAAATGAATGTACATGTTCTTGTAGTTGTAAAATAGACGTTTTATTATCATATATGCATGTAAATAATTACATTAGAGTCGTAGAGGGTGAATTAATAGAATATATCATAGTTCATACATACATACATACATACACATCACTTCTGATTCCCTGTAGAGGGATAGGCAGATATCACGGATCCCCATCTGTCTCGAACCTGACAAACCACTTTCGCTTCATTGACACTCATACACCTCCTCGAAGACACTCGGCAGTCTAACGTCACCCTTTTTCAATATCAACGCAGGGACCGGCCCAATAAGACATGTGACAGTCAGATAGACCATGAATTTATATATATATATATATATATATATATATATATATATATATATATATATATATATATATATATATATATATATACGAGTATATATATATGTAAATAAACCTCACCTATAGCGAAACTGTTCCCCAAGCTCGGCGTGCTCTTTGGGCGTGATCTCGAAGACCCCGCTGAAGGCGTAGGGATGGCCCCCGAAAGCCCACTCGCAGCCGTGCACCTCCACGCCGCTGTGGAACACGCCCAGACCAGCGCCAGCCGTGTACCTTGAGAACGGAAGGAAGAAAGTTACAAAGATATGGAAGATATGCGGGCCGGTAAGGAATGGAATTCCCTGCCTGCCTATGTATTTCCGGAGGTACTCGTATTTAATCCACGGATGTTCAAAACTAGGGTGCATAGGCATTTTCTGGGCAAGCTCGCTACATCTTAGACTCTGTCTGTCGCCTCCTTCGAGGTGCAAACAGGGTCAAGAGTGAACCCATTTCAGTAAAAAAACAAACATAGATGGCATACATATACATTTACGCTGCTTGATAGAACCTAAGACACGAAAACATCTTCTTGAACACCTATTAGCATGAATATTGGGCATTGGAAACATTGGTGACAGCTTGCTAGCCCATCGCCGAATAGATTTCATTGAAAACTAGTTCTTTAGTTGAAAACTAGTAGTTTATCTTTCAAAAGACAAACGCTTTCACGACCATCAACCCTTGCAGGATAGTCAGTCAGAGGTTCAGGTGTCCATCTCCGCAATTGTGAAGGTAGTAATTATATGACTTTGAACCCACGTGTTGACCAGATAGTTAGTTCTCAATGTGACAGGTAGCAAGCCATGTCGCCATTTACAATCACTAACTATTACCTGTTCGGGGATAATGTATGTTTATTACGAAAATGTACATAGAATTTCATTTAACTTCAATTCCATTGGTACATGCTCAAACGGGATTTGAATCCTGTACCCACTGATACAGAGTCACTGCGCCCACTGTACGCACACCACTTACTCTAACCCACGTCAAAGACCATACCAACATCCCCATTCACACTCTAACCCCCTGTGGCCATTTTATGCTCACTATATGCCCACTTAGTACTCAACACAAGTTTAATACTACGCTACTATCCCTATTCATACCCTAACCCCTTTTAGCCACTCTATGCCCACTCCATCTCCACTCATTGCTCACCACTTACTCTAACCCACTTCAAAGACCTTACAACCATCCCTATTCACACTCTAACCCTCTGTGGCCACTTTATGCTCACTATATGCCCACTTAGTACACAACACAAGTTTAAGACTACGCTTCTATCCCTATTCACACCCTTACCCCCTTTAGCCACTCTATGCTCACTCTAAGCCCACTGAATGCTCACTATATGCCCACTTAGTCTAACCCACGTCTAAAACCACACAACCATCCCTATTCACACTCTAACACCTTTTAGCCACTGTATGCCCACTGTTAGCTCACCAGTTGGTCCAGTACATGTCGTAGACGTTGAGGCAGACTGCTGCCTGCCCTGGCCGCGGGGGCGCATCCTCACTTCGCTTGTTCAACAGAGACATACACGATGGGAACATTGCACATAGGCCGCAGAAGGGCTGCCAACAAAACAGAGATATTATAGGCTATTCGCGTTAAGTAAATAGTGACGACATGATATTCAAAGGCTCAACTGGCCAATGAGGCGTGAGTAAATGAGAAAAAGAGTCACTTTAACCAATTGCAGCCAACCGTTGTCACATCTCATTGGTCATCGCGGGAATATGATGACGTCACTATTTTCTTAAAGCGAATATGCTATAGACACGTGTACATTTAAAAAAAATGGTATTACACCAAATGAACTAGCCCCTTGGTAAGTACGCAACGCTAAAAGTGCAGTCCGAATAACTTTTATAAGGTTTACGTTTATAACAACAAAAACACGTGTACATTAAAAGAAATATTGACATAATTACACCAATTGAACTAGCCTTTTGGTAAGTACACAACGCTAAAAGTGCAGTCCCAGTAACTTTTATATGGTTTACGTTAATAACAACAAAAACACGTGTACATTAAAAGAAATATTGACATAATTACACCAATTGAACTAGCCCCTTGGTAAGTATACAACGCTAAAAGGGCAGTCCCAGTAACTTTTATAAGATTTACGTTTATAAGAATAAGAACAACAAAAAAGACAATATTTTTCATTTCGAAGCTGTTAAACATGTATGACCTTATTATACCTAACTATTAAGACAAAACACAATCACACACAATCAATATTAGTTAGACAAATCCTATTCACACTTGCGCGGGGTTGCCATGTGCGCTTGGTTCCATAAATGTAAATTATTATATATTAATTCTTTTCTCTATTTGTTTTTATTTGCGTCTAGTGTGAATAAAAGGAAATTTAATTTTATTTAAAACAAAAAAACAAACGCGTTCACGATTAAGCCTTGCGAGGTAGTCAAGAGGTTCCGTGGTCCATCTCCACAAATGCGAAGGTAGCAATTCTATGGCCACCTCGAACCCATGTGTTGACCGAGTCAGTACTCAATGTGACAGGTGGTAAGCCATATCACCATTTACAAGCACTAACTAGTACCTGTTTGGGAAACATGTAGGTTTCCTCACGATGTTTTCCCTCACCGTAAAAGTAAATATAATTAAACTATTAGCATTTCTTAAAGAAAAACCTGCTCAGAACAAATGGTAAGACACTGTGCAGACAATATTGAATATTATACATTATTATGCCTAGGCCTTTCAACGAATTATTATCGTTAATTTTCTTAGTGTTATTTGATCCGCTTCCCGGTGAGCCGAACTTCGATGACACGATACGATTTTCTAGATTTACAATATGATATCGATGACACTAATATAAAGCTTTGTAATTATATAGTTTCCCTTTAAAACGTTACTATTTTAGATCTTTAAATCACTTACTTCCCGACATGCTGTAGGAAATAAGAGGTTACAGGTTATATTTACATTTATAAGCATAGAATAAGCCTATTTTAATCCATCCTGTTTATTTTATTCAAATAATTGCCAAACGCATCAGGTCTTCTTAAAATTACAAGACGTCATAACATAACGACTATCATCTCTTTCGGGGTAGCCAGAGGCTTGTTTCAGGCATCCCGTGGCAGTAGTGTTCCATGCCGCCGTGTATAGGCACTGACTATTGCCTATCACGAAGGTATCCTAACTTATTAAAGCTTTTGACTACCGCAAATAGGTACATAGTCATGCTTCTTATGTTATTAGGTCTAAATTTAACTTCATTATTATCGTTTTCTGTTTGTTTACCGTGTCAGTGATTAATTGTTATGTTGTTACTTGCTATTACCTGTTTTGGCTGAACGTAATATTTCCCTTTCATCTTTACGAAATAAAAAGTCAATATATGGGCACACTCACTAACATGTTTTGTAATTTTAGGTAAAAATAATATTTAGGACACTATTACGCCAATTGAACTAGCCCCTTGGTAATAATATAAGAATTGTTTAAAAACACTATTAATAATACTTTTAAAAAAGTTGGTAAAGACGAATATCACTATCATACTAGTAAGAACACACACAAAGTACTCAATAGAAACACTAATAAGCAAAAAGTTTTATAAACACGAACCTTCTTGGTATAATAACAATATAAAAATTTATATCAATTGCTATATTTATCGAAAAATCTAAGAAATGTATTAAAATACTTCATTTTAGTGACAAATTGACATTGTTTCTTTATTTTTCACACATTTTAACTCTAAAGCAAAGAGTTTTATAGCAAAGAGTCCGCGTAGAGAACGAAACCTGCACGGAGGTTTAATAGCAGACTGATTCAGCCATTGTCAACACGCGAAAGATTTATAATTGAGAGCAATCTTGCCCTTGACTTCCACAACACGATACTAATACAGAAGATTCACTACGTAATTTATTTTACGTAAAATTGAATGTATTGATTAGAGATTTATTTTATTATTAATTTATAAATAATAATATCATCTTTATTGAGATATCCACATCAAATACAATAAAATTAATAAACAATAATAGGATTGTATTATTATAAAAGTGGAAAAAAGTATTACTTAATATTTTACAATAATAAAAATGTGAGGACACCTGTCTATTTTTCAAAATTGGCAATACTTTGATCTTATGAACGGAATAGTTTACTATTAAGTGGAGTGCTACTATATGGTGTATACTGGGATTAAAGATTACTCCAAATTGAGAAGATATACCGCGTATCTTTGTCTATGTTTACCTCATGTCACAATTAAGGCAACTCACTAATGCATGTCATATTTAAAAGCCAAGGTAAATGTTAACTAAAGATTACCGCTACTATACAAAATAATACCAACATACATACATGTACACTGTACATTCACGTCCCCTACACCGTTTTTGGTGGACAGAACCTCGTAGTTACGAGAATATGTTTACTTTTCAGCAGATTTTTAGTTTAATGCCTACACTACGTAGTATACACACATAGTATATATACGTAGGTCACTAGGAAAATTTTGAGATATCGTCAAACTATTTAAAGAATTCAAGTCAAATTGCTACCGATCGATGTGGCATCCTATTAGTAGGCGGTGGCAAGTAAAAAAAAAATCCATCTACCTTCAATATTTTTTGAGAATTTGTTTGTGTTGCAAGATGTCAGAGTTAACGCGTCGCGATTTTCGTGCCATAATTTTCTACAATTTCAAGCGAGGTTTGAGTGCTGATGACTGTGCCAGTGAACTGAAATCGGTGTTTGGTGAGAAAGCACCATCGCGTAGCTCAGTGTATCGGTGGTATAAACAGCTCCAGAGAGGAGATTTTAGTTTGTCTGACGATTGTCGTCCTGGGAGGCCTGCTGAAGCAGTGACCTCAGAAAACATAGCTGCAGTTAAAAAACTACTTGAGATAGATCGACGTGTAAACATACAAGCAAATAGAGGAACTCTTGAAGATTAATGCACCATCAGTTCATGCAATTTTACATAACCATCTTCGAGTTAGAAAAGTTTGCACGCTGTGGGTACCTCACTTTTTAACAGAAGCCCAAATGGAGTGTCGCAAGAAATGGTGTCAAAAAATGCTCATTATGTTCGATGGCGGAAAATCTTCTAACGTGAATTCTATAGTAACAGGTGACGAATCTTGGCTATATTACTATGACGTAAAATCTAAATCCAAAAACAAGGTATGGATCTTTGAAGATGAGGAACAACCGACAACCGTCAAGCAATCCCGATCAGTGAAAAAAGAAAATGGTCGTGGCTATACTTTGGTAAAAAGAGGTATAATAAAGCGAATAACTCATTGATGAACAGAAGACTGTTACCGCAAAATGGTATACTGAAATTTGTTTGCCTCAATTGATTACATCCCTGAAAGACCTTCGCCCAAACTCACGCCTTGACACTTGGCGACTTCACCATAGTGTTGTAAAGAACTCGAGTCTTTGAGTCCTAAATTTAGAGCTCGACTCTGCATTACAACGACTCGACTCATAACAATAAGACTCTTAGAATAAAGAACTCGAGTCCTATATGAGCTCTTGAACGCGAGACTCGAGACTCGAGTCTTCTTTAGCGCTCGAGTCCTTTTTACGCGCCGAGTCGCGCTCGAGTTCTTTTCCGCTTTGAGTCATCTTTTTAAAGCAGCCAATAAAAGGCTATTTTTGTGAGGCTCGTAGAAGTTGAAAATTACACTATTTGTCATATCGTGATATTATATACCCTATAGGCTTCCCCAATAAAAAGGGCTATTTAACACTGAAACAATTACCAAATTGGACCAGTAATTCCTGAGATTAGCGCGTTCTAC